>CM022778.1:17829119-17831619 GCA_012411365.1 Ameiurus melas
GAGGAGCAGGATGTGCTCCTGATGGTTGTGTAACGGTTAGTAAGAGGAATTGTGTGTTTAAATGTCGTACAGGTGGCCTGGTGGCCTTCTGCTGCAGTAATAGGATTAATAGTGGGTTTGGAGTCATTTAATGAACTTATAAATATCCACACCAATGTAGAGAGCAGCTTACATTAACACGCTCTCACTGTGTTTTTACACACAGGTACAACACATCTGATTTATTTATGTATTTATTTATTTTACAGCAATAAGAACAAATAAACACATTTGACCAGGATGCTGCTTGGAATAGTACTCAGCCATAAAAGTGGCAGGTTTGAATCTGAATGTGAGATTTATCGTCTGCTTTGTGGTAATAATGCACTAATGAATGATCTTTGTTTCTATGTATTAAAACACACCAGAGACACTTTCACAGCAGCTCTAATGAGATTCGCTGTAATGTGTAATAACACTTCAGCTCATCGCTCCTAAGTATTACACCATTAATGGTTATGTAGATAGAAGATAAATGTGAGAATATAAACCATGAATATATATTTATAAGTATAGAGTTAATCTGGATCTGCGACGGAATCATGAATGCGATTAAATCCGGGTGGAAAACATTGGGAGACATTACTGCATATTGTTGATTCAGCAGGCTGGTGTGTGTGTGTGTGTGTGTGTGTGTGTGTGTGTTGCGCAGTGGTCGAATCGTTCTTCTTAAACAGCAGTACTGAGCAGTATCTGGAGGTTGAAGTCTGTCCGTAAGTGCTGCAGTTTATCACCTCTGGGAAATTACAGCGTTATCATCATGTTATTTATTATCAATATTATGATTTGATGATGATGATGTTATGGTTCTTGCGTCACAGACACGGACAACACCTGGTTCTGCTGCTGAATGGAAAACACAACGCCTTCATGGTGAGAGAACAGACCATGGATGTAAAAAGTTTACACACCCCTGCTCAAATGGCAGGTATTTGTGAGATCTGAAGAGGCTTGTGTACAGGAGATACCCAGCAAAGCTGACAGAGTTAGAAAGATTTAATGAGGTAGAACGGCAAAATATTACCAAGTGAAGACGCTCCAAACTGATCAACTCTTCCCCAAAAATACTGAATGCTGTGATAAAATCTAAAGCTACTTCTACTGAGTATTAGATTAGGGGTGTGTAAACTTATACACCCAGGTTTGTTCCCCTAAAATGGTTCTTATCTTTTTTCGCTTTAAAATTTCACAATAAAGGTAGGAAAGGTGCTGATATGATTGATCTTGGT
This sequence comes from Ameiurus melas, assembly GCA_012411365.1. Classification (NCBI taxonomy): domain Eukaryota; kingdom Metazoa; phylum Chordata; class Actinopteri; order Siluriformes; family Ictaluridae; genus Ameiurus; species Ameiurus melas. The sequence goes on from CM022778.1 coordinate 17,830,388, forward strand.
TTAATTTTTTACAGGGGTGTGTAGACTTTTATACACACTCACCAACACACTGATACACACTGTCCTCTGTATGTGTGCGTTTGTGTACCTGTGTGTGTGTGTGTGTGCATCACGTGTTTTTATTATCCACACATGCACATGTATGTGTATATTAGTATATAATTTTAAAATAATTAGCCAATACAAACCAACTAATTATACACAATACTGATTACACCGTGCAATAATATCGAATAAAAGCTGAAATAAAGCTTAGAATAATAAAAGTAATAATAATAAGAAGAGGAAGAAGGAGAGGAATAGGAATAATAATAGACACAGGAGTAAAAGAGTGATGCAGATAAGAAGAAGAGTCTCACCGTGTTCACACTCGAGTGTTTTGTTGTGTTTTTTTCAGCAACAGCTCCCTCTGGTGTTCAGTGCTTGTATAACAGGGGGCAGATGGCGGGGCGAGGCCCAGCTGCCCTGGAGCTTCTTCCCCCCCGGGGTCAATAAGATGAACTCATACGCCATCCACGGCTCAGGGGCGGGGCGGACCTACGAGGCCCTTTACCCTGTCCCCTCTGAGGACCTGCTGCCCGGGCAGGGGCCGGACTTGTGAGAGATTAGTGTTATTAACAGATGAATAATCTTACAGTTACAGTGCATAGAGAAGAGCATTGTGTGTGTGTGTGTGTGTGTGTTTTCAGTCACCGTCTGGAATACTTTCAGCCTTTCAGCCTGCAGAGCATCATGGGAGGAGACTGGGTCCAGCCCGAATCTGACCTGTGGAAGGGAGTGAGCAAGTGAGCAGAGTGCACTGTGCCCTTATCACGGATAATCACACGAACAGCCGTAACGAGGGTTTAACGAGGGTTCTACAGCTGTTATCATTAAACACACCCAGATTTTATGAATAAAGTCAGACTCTAATTTCACCAAGTTTCTGTGTCTGTGTTTTACACTCTTATTAACTACAGCACAATAAATCATTTACCGCAGAAACACACACACACACACACACACACACACACACACTTATATATCAATAATAAAACACATCGACCAATCAGATTGTCTGTCTTTTACTGTTTAACAGCAGGAGTCAGGCTCCGCCCCCAAATCACTGTCAAGTTTTTGTTTTCTTACTAGAACATCAGCAAAAGTGGGTGTTAAAAGCATGGAATACTGTATATGGTGGGTTCTATAAAGCGTGGGTTCTATAAAGCATGGGTTCTCTACTATGTAGATTC
>CM022778.1:17839119-17841619 GCA_012411365.1 Ameiurus melas
TTATCAGACGATTACTTTAAAATCTGTCTCTCGAGCTCGTCTTTTGAGCAGCTTTGTGTGTACGAGCCTCATCAGTCGGTTCGTTATCTCAGTAACACGCAATAACCCGGCCGATTCCTTCTGAAGTGGCTCTTCATGTCCTCGTGTTTCTCATCACGTCGCACAAAACACTCCGTCGCTCCATTATTAATCTCCTTTCATTATAAACAGCCTTCCAAATAAAGAGACTGAGAGCACACACACACACACACACACACACACACACACACACACACACACACACACACACACACACACACACACTTACTTATCACAAGTATAGAAATCAAAACAAATGAGATGGATATGTGCAGAAGGCTGTTCTCTCTCTCTCTCTCTCTCTCTCTCTCTCTCTCTCTCTCTCTCCACATCTCTCTCTCTCCACATCTCTCCATGTCTCTCTCTCTCCTCTCTCTCTCCACATCTCTCTCTCTCCATGTCTCTCTCTCCCCTCCATCTCTCTCCATGTTCTCTCTCTCTCTCTCTCCACATCTCTCTCTCTCTCCACATCTCTCTCTCCATGTCTCTCTCCCTCTCTCTCTCCACATCTCTCTCTCCATGTCTCTCTCTCCCTCTCTCTCTCTCCACGTCTCTCTCTCCATGTCTCTCTCTCCACGCCTCTCTCCCCCTCTCTCTCTCCATGTCTCTCTCTCCTCTCTCTCTCCACATCTCTCTCTCCACATCTCTCTCTCCACATCTCTCTCTCCATGTCTCTCTCTCTCCATGTCTCTCTCTCTCCCTCTCTCTCTCCACGCCTCTCTCCATGTCTCTCTCTCCATGTCTCTCTCCCCTCTCTCTCTCCACGCTCCCTCTCTCCATGTCTCTCTCTCTCTCCATCTCTCTCTCCATTCTCTCTCCCTCCATCTCTCTCCATCTCTCTCTCTCTCTCCTTCTATCTCTCTCTCTCCACATCTCTCCTCTCCATCTCTCTCTCCACTCTCCTCTCTCTCTCCACACTTCTCTCTCCATGCTCTCTCTCCATGTCTCTCCACTCTCTCTCTCTCCACGTCTCTCTCTCTCCATGTCTCTCTCTCCATGTCTCTCTCTCCATGTCTCTCTCTCCATCTCTCTCTCTCTCCTCTCTATCTCTCTCTCTCCACCGTCTCTCTCCTCTCTCTCTCTCCATCTCTCTCTCCACATCTCTCTCTCCACATCTCTCTCTCCATGTCTCTCTCTCCCTCTCTCTCCACGTCTCTCTCCATGTCTCTCTCTCCCCTCTCTCTCTCTCTCTCTCTCTCCATGTCGCCTCTCTCCATGTCTCTCTCTCCATCTCTCTCTCCATCTCTCTCGCTCTTCCATGTCTCTCCACGCTTCTCTCTCCATCTCTCCATCTCTCTCCATCTCTCTCTCTCCAGTCTCTCTCTCCACTCTCTCTCTCCATGTCTCTCTCTCCATCTCTCTCCCCTCTCTCTCCATGCTCTCTCTCCATGTCTCTCTCTCTCCCCTCTCCATGTCTCTCTCTCCTCTCTCTCTCTCTCCATGTCGCTCTCCATGTCTCTCTCTCCATCTCTCGCCTTCTCCATGTCTCTCTCCATGCTCCCCTCTCTCCATCTCTCTCTCCCTCTCTCTCCACGCTCTCTCCCTCTCTCTCCATGCTCCCTCCCTCTCTCCACATCTCTCTCTCCACACTCTCTCTCCATGTCTCTCTCTCCATGCTCTCTCCATCTCTCTCTCCATCTCTCTCTCCACGTCTCTCTCTCCATTCTCTCTCCATCTCTCTCTCTCCATGTCTCTCTCCATCCATCTCTCCATCTCTCTCTCCATCTCTCTCGCTTCTCCATCTCTGCTCTCTCTCTCTCTCCATCTCTCTCTCGTACACATGATTATGGAGAGACAGAGTCCTTCGTTGATTCTGCTCTAATCGTATCTGCTGGGAAAATCTCATTTCATTTATTTTCTTCTGTATTATCTCTCTCTCTCTCTCTCTCTCTCTCTCTCTCTCCCTCTCCCTCTCTCTCTCTCTCACACATCTCCCTCGCTCTGCCCGGGGGAAGTCTCCTCTCAGACGCCGTCCTGTTTATCGTAACATACAGTTTTACCTCTCTGCTGCGCTGCCGACACAAAGAGCCGCTTTATAATCTCTCCAATCAGCATGTTTATAAAAGCCCACATCTATTTGTTCAGGATTTATCCATAAACAGAGGAACACGTACACACTCCGTTTATTATACAGTCCAGCTCCTGTAGTGTTCCAACTCGCTGCTGGCAATTTATAACAATTAATAACCCTGTGTGTGATGAAGCGGAGTCACTGTTACCTCCCCGAGGCTGACTCATTTCCTCACACCGCACGTCCCCGAGTGTTTCATTCCTCTTACGCGGTCTTACGGCACCGCAACTCAACAACTATTTATTATTCATTTTAAAAAATGACTTTTGTTTCTGTTGACATCAGAATCACGCAAGCTCCTGTTACAGCAGCTATAAACACTCGTTCTCTCACCATCCCTCTCTCTATTCT
>CM022778.1:17854119-17856619 GCA_012411365.1 Ameiurus melas
AGATGGGCGTATCTGAGTGAGACAGATGGGCGTGTCTGAGTCAGACAGATGGACGTGTCTGAGTGAGACAGATGGGCGTGTCTGAGACAGATGGGCGTATCTGAGTGAGACAGATGGGCGTGTTCGAGACAGATGGGCGTATCTGAGTGAAACGGATGGGCTTGTCCGATTCAGACAGATGGGCGTATCTGAGTCAGACAGATGGGCGTATCTGAGTGAAACGGATGGGCGTGTCTGAGTCAGACAGATGGGCGTGTCTGAGACAGACAGATGGGCGTGTCTGAGTGAAACGGATGGGCGTGTCTGAGTCAGACAGATGGGCGTGTCTGAGACAGACAGATGGGCGTGTCTGAGACAGATGGGTGTGTCTGAGTGAAACGGATGGGCGTGTCTGAGTCAGACAGATGGGCGTATCTGAGTGAAACGGATGGGCGTGTCTGAGACAGACAGATGGGCGTGTCTGAGACAGATGGGTGTATCTGAGTAAGACAGATGGACGTGTCATTGAATCTTAATTTCTCACATGAATATTTGTGGAGATCTGCCTGTCTCACTCACTCGCTCTCTCCATCTCTTTCTCTCTCTGCCCCTCCCTCCCTCTCTATCTCTCTCTCACACACTCGCTTCGTTTTCCCTTCTCTCCTTCTCTCACTCCATCTCTCACTGAGCCTGTCAAGCCGAAGCTAAATCTAACTCATTTCCTAAACTACATCTAGCCAAGGTCGCAGGAGTGTGTGTGTGTGTGTGTATGTGTGTGTGTGTGGTTTGGTAGTGTGTGTGTGTGTATGTGTGTGTGTGTGTTTAGTGTGTGTGTGTGTATGTTTAGTGTGTGTGTGTGAGAGTGTGTGTGTGTGTATGTTTAGTGTGTGTGTGTGTGTGTGTGTGTGTGTGTGTATTTAGTGTTGTGTGTGTGTATGTGTGTGTGTGTGTTTAGTGTGTATGTTTAGTGTGTGTGTGTGTGTGTGTGTGTGTGTGTGTGTGTGTGTGTGTATGTGTAAGTTTAGTGTGTGTGTGTATGTGTGTGTGTGTAGTGTTTGTGTGTGTGTATGTGTGTGTGTGTGTTAGTGTGTGTGTATGTGTGTGGTATGTGTGTGTGTTTGTTTTGTGTGTGTGTGTGTGTGGGGGGTTTAGTGTGTGTGTGTGTGTGTGTTAGCAGCTTTTTCCTGCCAAGGTGCTGTTTGTCAAAACTCTCTATAAATACTTTGTCTGTGAAGAGGAAAGACGGCCTGGGAGTGTGTGTGAAAAAGAGAGAGAGAGAGAGAGAGTTTTTTCTTGGCAAAATGGATAAAAGTCCTAGCGCGCACACACACACACACACACACACACACACACACACACACACACACACACACACACACACACACACACACACACACACACACACACACACACACATACACACACACATACACACACACACACACACACACACACACACACACACACACACACACACACACACACACACACACAGACACACACACACACACACACACACACAGAACACACACACACACACACACACACACAACACACACACACACACACACACAACACACACACACACACACACACACACACACACACACACACACACACACACACACACACACACACACACACACACACACACGCACACACACGCATCGGCTAGGTCTGTTCTAGCTCACTACAGTTATAAGTAAATGCACGTAAAACATTCCAGACTTTATTTCATCATAGCTGCAGGTGAACAGGCGAGTGTGTTGTGTAGCTGCGGTTTGAATCCATTTAAAATGTGCACTTTAATGTTAGCATCATGTCGTGTGTAGCGAATGTTAGCATGCTAGAAGTGATGTGATGTTTACATTTGCTAACACGATATCATCGCTAGCATTAGCCGGTTTGCACTGATTCACACCGCTGCTGCTGCTGAGTGTAACGAGTTGCGTCTCAGAGCACAAGAGAAAAATACAGTTGATGCTCAGGAAGTGTGTGTGTGTGTGTGTGTGTGTGTGTGTGTTACACTCCTTTGTGAAATGTGTCATGGTGGAGTGTGTGTTCTCCTCCTCTGCTCTCATGATAAAACTGCTCTCATTCCGTTTGCACAAAACTGCTGCATGAAATAAAAATCAGAGACGTGGCTGCTGACACACACACACAAACACACACACAGAGACCACACACACACACACACACACACACACACACACACACACGTACACGATGCTCAAGGATTACAAGCGCTCTGTAAAACAAGGAGCCCTCACATTTAATCACGACTCTAAAATGCGAAGGGAATAAAAACAGCCCTCACACTATCTCTGTATTGTGTGTGTGTGTGTGTGTGTGTGTGTGTGTGTGTGTGTGTGTGTGTTTAAAGGAGAACAGTTACACAATCAAACACTCCTCTGATCTGGATTATCCACAACACTAGTCACATTTTTAGAAAGAAAAATCAAAACATGACATTTGTTTGGTTTCGTTTTAGAGACATTGCGCTGTTGTTGTTGCCGTTGTT
>CM022778.1:17859119-17861619 GCA_012411365.1 Ameiurus melas
CTAGCTGACAGAAACTCCATGTTCTGGATCTGATGAAGAGACGCTCTGCAAAACCTACGAGAGGCGTAACATACCCGCTGCGAGCCGAGGCAGTGAGACAGAACCGTCGCTACAGCCGAACTACAGCGTGATGAAGAACGTGTGTATTAACTTTAATGAAAAAGTGATGATAATAAGCTCAGCTCACTAATCTCCAAACTCATAGAGCGCCACAAGATACCCGGTGTTTTCAAAAAGGGTTTAAATCTGATGGAGGAATATTTCACTTTCAATATTTAACAGGAAGGGGGGGGGGGGGAGAACAGGGAGAAAGCGGGGAAGTAAAAAGAAATGGTGATGGAAAAGGCTGAGTAAGAAAAAGGGAAGGAGAAAGACATGACAGTGATGGAGAGAAGGAGAGGGATAGGGAGAGATGGAGGAAGAGAAAATGGGGCTGAGAAGAGAATGAAAAGAGAGAGCCGGCAGGTAGAGAGGGGGAGAAAGTGATGATGATTAAATGGAGCGAGAGTGAAAAAGGAAAAAGAGAAGGAAAGATAAGGAAAGATGGAGAGATAAAGTGAGGGAGTGGGAGATGGAGAGATAGAGTGAGAGAGTGGGAGATGGAGAGATAGAGTGAGGGAGTGAGAGATGGAGAGATAGAGTGAGAGAGTGGGAGATGGAGAGATAGAGTGAGAGAGTGGGAGATGGAGAGATAGAGTGAGGGAGGGAGAGATGGAGAGATAGAGTGAGAGAGTGAGAGATGGAGAGATAGAGTGAGGGAGGGAGAGATGAAGAGATAGAGTGAGGGAGTGGGAGATGGAGAGATAGAGTGAGGGAGGGAGAGATGGAGAGATAGAGTGAGGGAGGGAGAGATGGAGAGAGAGGGAGGGAGGGGGAGATGGAGAGATAGAGTGAGGGAGGGAGAGAGGGAGAGATAGAGTGAGGGAGGGAGAGATGGAGAGATAGAGTGAGGAGCGGGAGATGAAGAGATAGAGTAAATGAGTGGGAGATGGAGAGATAGAGTGAGGGAGTGGGAGATGGAGAGATAGAGTGAGAGAGGGAGAGATGGAGAGAGTGAGGGAGGGAGAGATGGAGAGATAGAGTGAGGGAGGGAAAGATGGAGAGATAGAGTGAGGAGCGGGAGATGAAGAGATAGAGTAAATGAGTGGGAGATGGAGAGATAGAGTGAGGGAGGGGAGATGGAGAGTAGAGGAGAGAGGGAGAGATGGAGAGATAGAGTGAGGGAGGGAGAGATGGAGAGATAGAGTGAGGAGTGGGAGATGAAGAGATAGAGTAAACGAGTGGGAGATGGAGAGATAGAGTGAGGGAGTGGGAGATGAAGAGATAGAGTGAGGGACGGAGAGATGGAGAGATAGAGTGAGGGAGTGGGAGATGAAGAGATAGAGTGAGGGAGTGGGAGATGGAGAGATAGAGTGAGGGAGTGGGAGATGGAGAGATAGAGTGAGGGGAGAGGGAGATGAAGAGATAGAGTGAGGGACGGAGATGGAGAGATAGAGTGAGGGAGTGGGAGAGGGAGAGATAGAGTGAGGGAGGGAGAGATGGAGAGATAGAGTGAGGGAATGGGAGATGGAGAGATAGAGTGAGGGAGTGGGAGATGAAGAGATAGAGTGAGGGAGTGGGAGATGGAGAGATAGAGTGAGGGAGGGAGAGATGGAGAGATAGAGTGAGGAGTGGGAGATGAAGAGATAGAGTAAACGAGTGGGAGATGGAGAGATAGAGTGAGGGAGTGGGAGATGAAGAGATAGAGTGAGGGAGGGGAGAGATGGAGAAATAGAGTGAGGAGTGGGAGATGAGAGATAGAGTGAGGGAGGGAGAGATGGAGAGATAGAGTGAGGGGAGTGGGAGATGAAGAGATAGAGTGAGGGAGTGGAGATGGAGAGATAGAGTGAGGGAGTGGGAGATGAAGATAGAGTGGAGGGAGAGATGGAGAGAGTAGGAGTGGGAGATGAAGAGATAGAGGAAACGAGTGGGAGATGGAGAGATAGAGTGAGGGAGGGAGAGATGGAGAGATAGAGTGAGGGAGTGGGAGATGGAGAGATAGAGTGAGGGAGTGGGAGATGGAGAGATAGAGTGAGGGAGTGGGAGATGAAGAGATAGAGTGAGGGAGGGAGAGATGGAGAGATAGAGTGAGGAGTGGGAGATGAAGAGATAGAGTAAACGAGTGGGAGATGGAGAGATAGAGTGAGGGAGGGAGAGATGGAGAGATAGAGTGAGGGAGGGAGAGATGGAGAGATAGAGTGAGGGAGTGGGAGATGAAGAGATAGAGTGAGGGAGTGGGAGATGGAGAGATAGAGTGAGGGAGTGGGAGATGAAGAGATAGAGTGAGGGACGGAGAGATGGAGAGATAGAGTGAGGGAGTGGGAGATGGAGAGATAGAGTGAGGGAGTGAGAGATGGAGAGATAGAGTGAGGGAGTGGGAGATGGAGAGATAGAGTGAGGGAGTGGGAGATGAAGAGATAGAGTGAGGGACGGAGAGATGGAGAGATAGAGTGAGGGAGTG
>CM022778.1:17876619-17881619 GCA_012411365.1 Ameiurus melas
TAGCTAAATCCTTAGCCTCCTTTACAGTAACATAACAGCAAGTCTTTCTTCATCATCATCTATATGTCTGGCTGCACTTCTTACCTTCAAATATTATGCGATGCTGCTAGCACAAGCATCAGGTTAGCATGGTCAGTATACATAACAATACAACAGGACTAGCATGCTAATAAGGAGCCAATCGTTTCACCCTGTGCTAAATCTCCTGATGGATTTAGTTTCAGGTCACACACACACAGCTCACAGACTCGCTGCCTAATTGCCTCCTCTGTTGGCACACACGGCTAGCCGTTAGCGCTAGTGTCTGGCAAAGAGTCGCTGGCCAGCAGAGACTCTCCGTGGCTTTATTAATTTAGCAACTGCCAGTCTCTCACAGATGCTAAATTAATAGCGAAGAGGCTCTGAGCACGCTCACATCACCAGAGAAGCAGCCTGAGGCCCTCAGAGCGGCTAACGCTAGCACAACACGCTACCAATGCACAGAGAGATAGCCTAATGCAAAGAAGAGGAGAGAGACAGACAGAGGTAGATAGATAGATAGATAGAAAGAAGAAAGAGAGACAGAAAGGGAAAGGGAGAAAGAAAGAAAATTAGAAAGAAAGTGAGATAGACTAAAAGAGAGTGAGACAGGCAGCAAGGGAAAGGAGAGGAAAAAGAGACAGACAGATGGACTGAAGCAGACAGACAGGCAAACTCAGAGAAAGACAGACAGAGTCATAGAGACAGGGAGATAGACAGACTGAAGATAGGCAGACAACGGAGAGATAGACAGGTGCTGATATGCTCCAGGCTTTATACAGACTCAGGCAGCAGCCTAAATTTAGGCTGAAGAGATTACACTCTCTGTCTCTCTCTCTCTCTGTCCCTCTTTGTATATCTTTCTCTCTCTTTTTCATTCTTTTTTCGTCATCCCTCGTTCAGGGTTTGGCTGTGCTTCTTATCAACGTATGAAAATAACCCCGTCTGCTGTTTGGCATTTCAGCGCTCATTCCCACCGGCCCGACGGACCAAGACAATGCAACGCACTGAAACTAGAGAGAGAGAGAGAGAGAGAGAGAGAAAGAGAGAAAGAGAGAGAGAGGGATGTGAATGAAAGAGAGGGAAAGATGAAAGCAAAGGACAGGGAATGGGGAGGGGATCAAAGTGCACTCCTCTATTTCATCTGCATAAAGGAATCTCTTTATGAGGCGCCAAGTACAGGGACAGAGAGAGAGAGAGAGAGAGAGAGAAAGACAGAGAGAGGTAGAGAGAGAGAGGGAGAGAGACAGATTGAGACAGAGAAAGAGAGAGAGAAGAGAGGGAGAGAGAAAATGAGAGAGAGAGAGAGAGAGAGAGAGAAAAGAGAGAGAAAGCGAGAGAGAGAAAGAGAGAGAGAGAGAGAAAGAGAGAGAGAGAAAGAGAGAGAGAGAGTTATAATTAACAGAGTAAAGAAAATCCTGCTCCACATGAGCTCTTAAAATTTTGCAGTGTTCCTCTGGAGAGAACCCAACAGAACCGATATCAGATATTAGGAACATTACGAGAACGAGATTTCTTCTGCGTTCTTCAACAAGATTTCTAGCACCAACATCAAGAGCAGTCTGGAGGACAAACGGACAAAACCGAAGATACTGGAATTAATACCAATCCAAACTACAGGCAAGACTGCGTTCCCATCTACACCACCGTTTAAAGATTATTACACCATGAGTGACAGAACCAACAGAAATGACTTGAAGTTAAACTGGCAGAAGTCAGGGAGTGACGGGTAAACACTGACATCTGGACAAAAACGAAAACAAAACAACGGAAGGCATAGCAGGAGAACTTCAGGGGAGGAGAGTCTCAGGGGAGGAGAACCTCGGGGGAGGAGAATCTCGGTGGAGGGGAACCTCAGGGGAGGAGAGTCTCCGGGGAGGAGAACCTCGGGGGAGGAGAATCTCGGGGGACGAGAGTCTCGGGGGAGGAGAGTTTCGGGGGAGGAGAGTCTTGGGGAGGAGAACCTCGGGGAGGAAAACCTCGGTGGAGGAGAACCTCGGGGAGGAGAGTCCCGGGGACGAGAGACTCGGGGAGGAGAGTTTCGGGGAGGAGAGTTTCGGGGGGAGGAGAGTCTTGGGGGAGGAGAACCTGGGGGAGGGAGAACCTCGGGGAGGAGAATCTCTGGTGGAGGAGAACCTTGGGGAGGAGAGCCTCGGGGGAGGAGAGTCTCGGGGGAGGAGAACCTCGGGGGAGGAGAATCTCGGTGGAGGAGAACCTTGGGGGAGGAGAGCCTCGGGGGAGGAGAGTCTCGGGGGAGGAGAACCTCGGGGGAGGAGAATCTCGGTGGAGGAGAACCTCGGGGGAGGAGAGTCTCGGGGGAGGGGAGTCTCGGGGATGGAGAACCTCGGGGGACGAGAATCTCGGGGGAGGAGAGCCTCGGGGAGGAGAAACTTGGGGGAGGAGAGTCTCGGGGGAGGAGAGTCTCGGGGGAGGAGAACCTCGGGGAGGAGTGTCACAGGGAGGAGAGTCTGGGAGGAGAATCTCGTGAGGAGAGAACCTCGGGAGGGAGAGTCTCGGGAGGAGAACCGGGGAGGAGAACCTCGGGGAGGAGAATTCGGGTGGAGGGAACCTCAGGGGAGGAGAGTCTCCGGGAGGAGAACTCGGGGAGGAGAATCTCAGGGACGAGTCTCGGGAGAGTTCGGGAGGAGAGTCTCGGGGAGGAGAGTCTCGGGATGGAGAACTGGGAGAGAATCTCGGGGAGGAGAGCCTCGGAGAGGAGAAACTTGGGGGGGAGAGTCTCGGGGAGGAGAAGTTCGGGGAGGAGAACCTCGGGTGAGGAGTGTCACAGGGGAGGAGAGTCTCGGGGGAGGAGAACGCAAAGGACAAGAAAACCTATAAACACCTCCTGCTGAAGATCCATCATCATAAATCCTGTCCTCTACACAGAAGACTGTAATCTACTCGGCACAGGATTATCTGTAAATATCACAAACATATTCCAATTCATTCACAAGGCTAACTGTAAACATCTACCATAAAGAAACCGGAAAGGTTCAGAGGAGTGAAGCGTGCTCAGCACTCTCCAGCCGAACTTTAACAGCCTTCCGGGCCTCAGCAGAAGGGTGCAGAAGGGTCGGCAGGGCAGAGCCTAGCCTTAGTAACCGTGACTCACAGCTGGAGTAGTCTGTCCCTACAAGAGGTAGAGCTCGTAGAAATCAGGGAATTAATGCTCTCACAAGGAATATCCAGCGAGCACGTACAACATCTGGAGAACAAACTCAATCACCAGTTAAATGTTCTACAGCAGCGGTCCTCAACCTTTTTAGCGCCACGGACCGGTTTAATATCAGACCATATTTTCACGGACCGTCCTTAAGGTGTGGCGGATAAATACAACAAAATAAAATGACAGGGCCTGCATAAAAACTGGGGGATTTTTAAAATCTAATAATAAACATGAATCCGATGTGAAATCGCCGCTTTATTAGCAGCGTCCTGGTAACATCGTCTCCCCCCCTAACGCTCTCTGGTCTCTATGATAAGGTTTCAACGTATCACGTGACCGAGACAAGCGTCTTGACATGCGGTCAGAGCGAGTCGTAGAAGGACGTAACGGAGAGAATCCGCTCATTTTTCAGATCCAGATCATAAATAAAACGGAAATAATGTAAAAGTTATTTATTCTTTCTGTGCGGCCCGGTACCAAATGACCCACGGACCGGTACCGGTCCACAGACCGGGGGTTGGGGACCACTGTTCTACTGTATCATTAGAGAGAAATACAGATGTGGACACACCAGCACAGAAAAATATACCGCAGCAGTCAGACACCCAAAAATACGTTCACTTCCTGTGTAGCTTTTATGCTATGTCAGGCGTAAGAGCAGTCAGGCAGAAGGTATGTGATGAACGTTCTTGGAGATGTTGATGTTTTCACTTACATCATTTCAATCCAAACCCTAAAGACGGTCCAGAATGAGTACAGGCTTCAGATACTGTGCTTCTGTGATACATCAGAAGGAGAAACCTGAATTTTAATAAACAAGAAACAACCCGAGTGTTAGAGCGGTGCTGAAACCCAAGACAGCGAGACACTGGCAAGGAATCCTGCTTCTTCACCAAGGTGATCAAGTCCCTCTGCAGCCCGCGCCAGATGCAGCCTCAGACACAGAACAGGAACAACGCTTCAAGGTGCTTGTTCGACAGATGTTCCGGAGCTGTCTGCAGCCCTCCTGCTCTCCAGCTGAGCTCTCTGAACCCACAGCAGATGCAGAGTGGTGTAGAGCTCCAGGATTTGTGGCTGCTGGTGGAGAAACGTTGTTGCTGCTGCAGATGAAGTTCAGCATTTGGCTCCTATAAGGAACGGATGAATTGGACCAGTGCCACTGATCGGCATAACGAACGACGCCGTCGTCTGTCTCTTCCTGTAACTTCACTTCACGTTCTTCTTTCTGAACATGCTGTAACAATCGGGACTGGAAGGCCTGGGAAAAGGCATTGGTGCGATGGGAAGCCTGGGGATTTCCAGGACCAGTGTCATGAGGGGTCTTGGGAACCAACTGGCTGCTGGTCCAGAACAGAAGACCTTTGGCAGTGGGGAAGTCACGACTCGGTGCTCCAGATCTCTACCTTCCTACAGATTCCCTGCAGGGACTTTTCTTTCATGAGCATTAGCAAGACCCAAAAGCACATCCTCTACCAAGTCAGAAAAACTTATTCTGCTGGAGGTCACAGTGTCCCACCCTTCCTCTTCCACAGTTCCAGATCCTCTAAACACAATGAAACTGCTGAGATCAAAGAACCACGAGAAGCATTTCCGGTATCGCAGCAATAAACAGCCGTTCCTCCGCCATGTTACTGAGAAACCACGAAGAAGCACAAACTCCTCTGTCCTGAAGATGTCACAAAACTTACAGCTTTGCAAAGCGCTGACACTGGAGACTCCTTCCTTACACGTTACATATACATCTCCTTACACAAAACAACAGGTACATTTTTATTGTGTCTCTGACGAAGGTTGGATTTAAAATCAGAGAAAGAAA
>CM022778.1:17889119-17894119 GCA_012411365.1 Ameiurus melas
CCTACTTCCCACTGTCCCCTACTTCCCAAGTCCCCTACTTCCCACTGCCTACTTCCCCTGTCCCCTACTTCCCCAAGTCCCCTACTTCCCCAAGTCCCATACTTCCCAAGTTCCCTACTTCCCACTGTCCCCTACTTCCCCCAAGTCCCCTACTTCCCACTGTCCCCTTACTCCAAGTCCCCCTACTTCCCACTGTCCCCTACTTCCCACTTCCCCTACTTCCCAAGTCCCCTACTTCCCACTGTCTCCTACTTCCCCAAGTCCCCTACTTCCCACTGTCCCCTACTTCCCCAAGTCCCCTACTTCCCACTGTCCCTCCCTTCCCACTGTCCCCTACTTCCCAAAGTCCCCTACTTCCCCAAGTTCCATACTTCCCCAAGTTCCATACTTCCCCACTGTCGTCCCTACTTCCCACTGTCCCCTCTTCCCCAGCCCTCCCTCCTACTTCCTGTCCCTTACTTCCCACGGTCCCCTACTTCCCCAAGTCCACTTCCTTCTCCCACTCCCCATGTCCCCTACTTCCAGGTCCCTACTTCCCACTGTCCCCTACTTCCCTGTCCCTCTCCCAAGTCCCCACTGTCTCCTATTCCCCAAGTTCCCTACTTCCCTGTCCCCTACTTTCAATCCCTACTTCCCACTGTCCCCTACTTCCCCAAGTCCCCTACTTCCCCAAGTTCCATACTTCCCTGTCCCTACTTCCCACCCTTCTTCGTCCCCTACTTCCCTACTTCCCACTGTCCCCTACTTCCCCAAGTCCCCTACTTCCCACTGTCTCCTACTTCCCAAGTCCTTCCACTGTCCCCTACTTCCACTGTCCCCTACAAGTCCTTACTTCCCCAAGTTCCTACTTCCCCAGTTCCATACTTCCCTGTCCCCTACTTCCTTCCCTACTTCCTGATCCCTACTTCCACTGTCCCCTACTTCCCCAAGTCCCACTTCCCCAAGTTCCATACTTCCCCAAGTTCCTACTTCCCCCCTGTCCCTACTTCTCCAATCTCACTTCCCTTCCTGCCCACTGTCCCCTACTTCCCAAGTCCCCTACTTCCCACTGTCTCCTACTTCCCCAAGTCCCCTACTTCCCACTGTCCCCTACTTCCCCAAGTCCCCTACTTCCCACTGTCCCACTTCCCCCAAGTTCCCTACTTCCCCAAGTTCCATCCCCACTTCCCACAGTCCCCTACTTCCCCAAGTCCCCTACTTCCCACTGTCCCCTACTTCTCCAAGTCCCCTACTTCCCACAGTCCCCTACTTCCCCCAAGTCCCCTACTTCCCATGCCCCTTCCCACTGTCCCCTACCCCCCAGTCCCCTACTTCCCACTGTCCCCTACTTCCCACTGTCCCCCACTTCCCTTCCCCAAGTCCCCTACTTCCCACTGTCCCCTACTTCCCACTGTCCCCTACTTCCCCAAGTCCCCTACTTCCCAAATCCCCTGGTTTTTGACATCCCCTAGCATGTTTTGGGGAGGAAACTGAAGAACCCAGAGGAACCCACACAGACCTACAGACAGAGTAATCAGAGATCCGGATGGAACAAGAGAACTCTGGAGCTGTGATTAGACAACGTTACTCACTGAGCCACTGTAAAGACACACACACACATACACACACACACACACACACATACACACACACACAGACAGAGTGAATAAAACTTAGCAAGCTGTTACTGTAACGTTGGTTATTTTGTGTGATGTGACCGAAGCTGATTAAAGAGTCACTGAGCCGTAATTATCTCTCTAATACATCAGTGTTTATGAGGAACGTGAACATGAGCTTGTTTACAGGACGTCACACACAACATCTCTCACACGCAGGACTCATCTCTTTAATCTTCAGATCCCATTCCCAATCCTGCTTAATCTACTGCTAAAGAACAATGTCCTGGGGGGGGGGGGTATGGAGGAAGAGAGAGAGAGAAGAGAGAGAGACAGAAAGAGGAGCAGAGACTCATGAACCCCAAGAGCTCCATTATTATTATTATTATAGAAATAATGACAACGCATAATAAAAGAGCAAAACTGGTCCCAGAATGTCAGAGTGAGGGTCGGAGAGATGAAGGCCAGCGTTTATGAAAACTGTGGAAACTCTTAGGGTCAATTTAATCTTTTTCCAAATTAATAAAAAGGACAAAAAGATCCTTCAGATAAGAGAGAGACAGAGAATCAGACGAGAGAATCAGACAGAGAGAATCAGACGAGAGAGAATCAGACGAGAGAGAGAATCAGACGAGAGAATGCGAGAGATCAGACAAGAGAGAATTAGATGAGAGAAGAGAGAGAGAGAGAGAGAGAGAATCAGAGAGAGAGAGAGAATCAGACGAGAGAGAATCAGACGAGAGAGAATTAGATGAGAGAGAGAATCAGACGAGAGAGAGAGAGAATCAGACAAGAGAGAATCAGACGAGAGAGAGAATCAGACGAGAGAGAGAGATCAGGCGAGAGATCAGGCAGAGAGAATCAGACGAGAGAGAATCAGAAGAGAGGGTAGATAGAGAGAGAGAATCAGGCAGAGAGAATCAGACGAGAGAGAGAATCAGACAAGAGAATTAGATGAGAGAGAATCAGACAAGAGAAGTAGAGTAGATGAGAGAATCAGGCAGAAGAGAATCAGGCGAGAGAATCAGACGAGAGAGAGAGATGACATTTCCAAAACAAGAAATTTTACCTATTTTAGTAAGAAGAAGAGAAGAACGGAGGTAGAGGAACAGGGAAATGGGACACGCCGTGCTGCCACTCAGCTCAGGTTTTATAGATTGGATATTATATTTCCTCAGACGTCCTGTTTCACACGTACAACATTAATCAACGCCGGAATCTCGGGAAAATAGAACAACAAAACATTGCAAAAAAAATCTATTTACCTTCACGTTACTGCCGAGTTTCCCGTTTCTACTTTTCCTGTTTATTTTCTATCAGCAGTTACAGAGCAGTCAGGAGGAGTAATCCACTGCAGGAAAATCATCAACACTGCAGTGCGCGCGTCTCGCCTCGCGCTTCCTTTACTTGATTTTTTCGTTAGCCCAGACTCATCCTCTCACGCCCGGACTCATCCTCTAATGCCCAGACTCATCCTGTAACGCATGGACTCTTCCTCTAATGCCCAGACTCATCCTCTCACGCCCGGACTCATCCTCTCACGCCCGGACTCTTCCTCTCACGCCCGGGCTCTTCCTCTCACGCCCAGACTCTTCCTCTCACGCCCGGGCTCTTCCTCTCACGCCCGGACTCTTCCTCTCACGCCCGGACTCTTCCTCTCACGCCCGGACTCTTCCTCTCACGCCCGGACTCTTCCTCTCACGCCCGGACCCTTCCTCTCACGCCCGGACTCTTCCTCTCACGCCCGGACTCTTCCTCTCACGCCCGGACTCATCCTCTCACGCCCAGACTCTTCCTCTCACGCCCGGGCTCTTCCTCTCACGCCCAGACTCATCCTCACGCCCGGACTCATCCTCTCACGCCCGGACTTTCCTCACACCCCGGACTCTTCCTCTCACGCGCCCGGACTCTTCCTCCTCACGCCCGGACTCTTCCTCTCACGCCCGGACTCATCCTCTCACGCGCCCCGACTCTTCCTTACGCCCGCGGCTCTTCCTCTAACGCGCGCAGACTCATCCTCTCACGCCCGGACTCATCCTCTCACGCCCGGACTCTTCCTCTAACGCCCGGACTCATCCTCTCACGCCCGGACTCATCCTCTAACGCCCGGGCTCTTCCTCTAATGCCCGGGCTCTTCCTCTAATGCCCGGACTCATCCTCTAACGCCCGGACTCTTCCTCTAACGCCCGGACTCATCCTCTCATGCCCGGACTCTTCCTCTCCACGCGCACTCATCCTCTCACGCCCGGGCTCTTCCTCAATGTCCGGACTCATCCTCTCACGCCCGGACTCATCCTCTCACGCCCGGGCTCTTCCTCTAATCCGGACTCATCCTCTAACGCCCGGACTCATCCTGTAACGCATGGACTCTTCCTCTAACGCCCGGACTCATCCTCCCACGCCCGGACGTTTCCTCTAACGCCCGGGCTCTTCCTCTAACGCCGGGGCTCTTCCTCTAATGCCCGGGCTCTTCCTCTAATGCCCGGGCTTTTCCTCTAACGCCCAGACTCATCCTCTAACGCCCGACTCTTCCCTCTAACGCCCGGACTCTTCCTCCTAACGCGTGGGGACTCTTCCTCTAACACCCGACTCTTCCTCTCACGCCAGGACTCTTCCTCTAAGCCCGAGACTCTCTTCCTCTAACGCCGGGACTCTTCCTCTAACGCCCGACTCTTCCTCTAACGCCAGGACTCTTCCTCTAACGCCAGGACTCTTCCTCTCATGCCCGGACTCATCCTCTCACGCCCGGGCTCTTCCTCTCACGCCCGGGCTCTTCCTCTCACGCCCGGGCTCTTCCTCTAACGCCCGGGCTCTTCCTCTAACGCCCGGGCTCTTATTACGCCTCGACTCTTCCTCTTACGCCGGGCTCTTCCTCTAACGCCCGACTCTTCCTCTAACGCCCGACTCTTCCTCTAACGCCCGGGCTCTTCCTCTAACGCCCGGGCTCTTCCTCTAACACCGACCACTCCTCTAACGCCCGGGCTCTTCCCTCGAACGCCGGGATCTTCTCTTAAGCCGGACTCTTCCTCTAATGCCTGGGCTCTTCCTCTAACGCCCGACTCTTCCTCTAATGCCCGGGCTCTTCCTCTAACGCCCGGGCTCTTCCTCTAACGCCCGGGCTCTTCCTCTAACGCCCGGGCTCTTCCTCTAACGCCGACTCTTCCTCTAATGCCCGGGCTCTTCCTCTAACGCCCGGGATCTTCCTTTAACGCCCAGGCTCTTCCTCTAACGCCCGACTCTTCCTCTAACGCCCGGGCCCTTCCTCTAACGCCCGGGCTCTTCGTCTAACGCCCTCGCTTAACGCCCGGGCTCTTCCTCTAACGCCCGGGCTCTTCCTCTAATGCCCGGGCTCTTCCTTTAACCCACGTGCTGTTCCTCTAACGCCCGGGTTCATCCTCTAATGTC
>CM022778.1:17919119-17929119 GCA_012411365.1 Ameiurus melas
TCACCTCTTACCTCACCTCTCACCTCTCACTCTCTCCCTCTCTCTCTCACTCTCTTTCTCACTCTCTCTCTCTCTCTCTCTCACTCTCTCTCTCTCTCACTCACTCTCTCACTCCCTCACTCTCACTCTCTCACTCTCACTCTCTCTCTCTCTCCCTCTATCTCACTCTCTCTTTCTCTCACTGTCTCTCCTTTCTCTCACTGTCTCTCTCTCTCTCTCTCTCTCACTCTCTCACTCTCTCTCACTCTCTCTCTCTCTCTCTCTGTCTCTCTGTCTCCCCACCTCTGTACTTTACCCTCTTTCTCTCAGTTCAGTGATTTTACTCACAGTGTGTGCTCACGGTAAAATCATTCTCTCTCTCTCTCTCTCTCTCTGTTCTCTAAAGTGGCACTTAGTCACCGTGGTGAGTAAAATGACTCTCTCTCAGCCCTGTTGTCTGAAACATGTGTTTAGTCGCTCTGTGTGTGTGTGTGTGTGTGTGTGTGTGTGTGTGGCTGCACGGAGTAAAGTGGTGAGATGCCTGTCTTGCTGCCTCTCTCTCTCACTCGGGTGTAAATCGTTCTGACAGCATGCGAGTGTATTCTGTCACTCAGCAGGTTGCCGTAGTGACTGGAGGTGCATTGAGAAAATGGCAGCAGCATGAAGTGCCCCACACATACACACACTCACACACACACACACACACACACACATACATACACATACATACACATACATACACATATATATATATATATAATATGAATGTGTGGTCAACCATGCAGCAGTGTGGTAACCCTAGCCTGTCAACACTGGAGTGTGTGTGTATGTCTTTTGGCCTGCCAGACCACAGGACTTGCTTCGAGCTTGCTTATCTCTCTCTCTCTGGGGCAGGAGTCTGTGTGTGTTATTAAAAGACAGACAGAAATAGGTGGAGACAGAAATGTACACAGACACATAGTCAGATAATCCAAGTGTGTCACTAAGGCAGGTGTGTGTGTGTGTGTGTGTGTGTGTGTGTGTGAGTGTGTGTGTGTGTGTGTGAGTGTGTGTGAGTGTGAGTGTGTGTGTGAGTGTGTGTGAGTGTGTATTTCCGGTGTGTGTGAGTGTGTGTGTGTGTGAGTGTGTATTTCGTGTGTGTGAGTGTGTGTGATGTGTGTGTGTGAGTGTGTGTGTGTCTGGTTCTCTCTCTCCATTAGGCCTCAGTTATGATTCAAATTAAAATTAATTACCATCTTGGCCGTTATTAAACTTTGGCCCTGACCTCGTCGAGCCCTGGCCCCGTTTCCCAGAATGCCGTTCTGCTCAGATCCTCTCATTAACGCTCTAATTTAATCCGTCAGTGTAAAAAGAGAAACTGATTTAAACTCACGCCCGGTTAGAGCTACACCGCCACGACTACCACGTTTCACTCAGGATGAGAACTTGGACTCAAAACAAAACAATCACCAATAAAGTTCCCTCCCACTCGGGGGAGGGGCTTGGGGGGTGGGGGGTTACATGCCGAACATCTGTCCACAGTCTGAAGTTCATAACTGATGTAATTCAGAGCTTATAACTGGTCTTGTGTAGTTATGACTCTTGTTGAATCCGTGGTTGTTGTCATGGTTATCCTCTAGGTTGTTTATTGTTGTGCTGCTTCATGTTGTTGTTGTTTACACTTTTTTGATTGGAGTTTTATTATTTTGTCTGAGCGTCAGTGTGCGGTTGTGGTGACTGTGGTGTTGTGTTAGTTTGGTGGTGTGAGTGTGGACACAGAGGATTGTTGATGTTCAGTAACGTTGTTGTTGGGGTTGTAACACAGTGTTAGTCTCGTGTTTCACTACCTCACTACCTCACACCTTCACAAACATGAGAAAATGTCAGACTCTCCAGGGTGTTGGTCTAATCTAATCCGAGCTGAATTCACGCTGTAGTTTAAGATGCTGTGTGTCAGAGGAAAGTGGAAGATTTCACCGGCTCCTATTACAGAGCTAAAAAAAAACAGGCGACTGAAAGACACGGAAACATCAAAATTCTCGTTGCTAATGAACAGACAGAGCTCACACACACACACACACACACACACACACCCAGAGGGTCTTGTTAAGTAGTGTGTGTGTGTGTGTGTGTGTAAATCAAGTGTTTGAAGTTGACAGGTTCTCTGATTTCCATCTGAACTTTCTTCTTCAAAGTTTTCCATTGAGTTCCGTCAGCAGGTGCCACCAACATCAAACATGAAAGTCACAAACATTATACAGCCAATCAGAGTTAAGGAACACGAGACATGTGAGGAAATGGAAGAATGTCTCAAGAGTTAAAAGTTTCAATCTGTCACTTTGTGCTTTTATGAGCTAGCTAATGCAAAGTGTGTACTAACCCCCCCCCTACACTCACACACACCCCGTACACTCACACACCGGAGGAGAGTGAGTTCAGTTCTGAGACTGTGAGGATGAGTGTTCAGCAGCTCTGTAACTCGGGGATGAGTGATGAGTGTTCCACAGCTCTGTAACTCGTGGATGAGTGATATGAGTGTTCCGCAGCTCTGTAACTCGGGGATGAGTGATGAGTGTTCAGCAGCTCTGTAACTCGGGGATAAGTGTTCAACAGCTCTGTAACTTGTGGATGAGTGATGAGTGTTCAGCAGCTCTGTAACTCGGGGATGAGTGATGAGTGTTCCACAGCTCTGTAACTCGGGGATGAGTGATGAGTGTTCAGCAGCTCTGTAACTCGGGGATGAGTGTTCAGCAGCTCTGTAACTCGGGGATGAGTGATGAGTGTTCAGCAGCTCTGTAACTCGGGGATGAGTGATGAGTGTTCAGCAGCTCTGTAACTCGGGGATGAGTGATGAGTGATGAGTGTTCAGCAGCTCTGTAACTCGTGGATGAGTGATGAGTGTTCAGCAGCTCTGTAACTCGGGGATGAGTGATGAGTGATGAGTGTTCAGCAGCTCTGTAACTCGGGGATGAGTGTTCAACAGCTCTGTAACTTGTGGATGAGTGATGAGTGTTCAGCAGCTCTGTAACTCGGGGATGAGTGATGAGTGTTCAGCAGCTCTGTAACTCGGGGATGAGTGATGAGTGTTCCAGCCTGTAACTCGGGGAATGATTAGTGATGTGTATTTTGTAGCTCTGTAACTCGGGGATGAGTGTGATGTGTTCAGCAGCTCTGTAACTCGGGGATGAGTGTGATTAGTGATGAGTGTTCCGCAGTCTGTAACTGGGGATGAGTTATGAGGTTCAGCAGCTCTGTAACTCGGGGATGAGTGATGAGTGTTCAGCAGCTCTGTAACTCGGGGATCAGTGATGAGTGTTCAGCAGCTCTGTAACTCGGGGATGAGTGATGAGTGTTCCGCAGCTCTGTAACTCGGGGATGAGTGATGAGTGTTCCGCAGCTCTGTAACTCGGGGATGAGTGATGAGTGTTCCGAGTCGCGTGTAACTCGGATGAGTGATGAGTGTTCCGCAGCTCTGTAACTCCGGGGATGAGTGATTCTGCAGCTTTGTAACTCGGGGATGAGTGTTCAGCAGCTCTGTAACTCAGGGGATGAGTGTTCAACAGCTCTGTAACTTGTGGATGAGTGATGATGTTCCGCAGCTCTGTAACTCGGGGATGAGTGATGAGTGATGAGTGTCCACAGCTCTGTAACTCGGGGATGAGTGATGGTGTTCAGCAGCTCTGTAACTGGGATGAGTGATGAGATGAGTGTTCAGCAGCTCTGTAACTCGGGGATGAGTGTTTAACAGCTCTGTAACTTGTGGATGAGTGATGAGTGTTCAGCAGCTATGTAACTCGGGGATGAGTGATGAGTTTCAGCAGCTCTGTAACTCCGGGGATGAGTGATGAGTGTTCGCCGCCTGTAACTCGGGGATAAGTGATTAGTGATGTGTATTTTATTAGCTCTGTAACTTCGGGATGAGTGATGAGTGTTCAGCAGCTCTGTAACTCTGGATGAGTGATTAGTGATGAGTGTTCCGAGCTCTGTAACTCGGGGATGAGTTATGAGTGTTCAGCAGCTCTGTAACTTCGGGGATGAGTGATGAGTGTTCTGCAGCTCTGTAACTCGGGGATGAGTGATGAGTGTTCTGCAGCTCTGTAACTCGTGATGAGTGATGAAGGAGTGATACTTTGTAACTGGGGATGAGTGATGAGTGATGAGTGTCCGCAGCTCTGTAACTTGGGGATGAGTGATGAGTGTTCCACAGCTCTGTAACTCGGGGATGAGTGATGATGTTTTTCAGCAGCTCTGTAACTTCGGGGATAAGTGTTCAACAGCTCTGTAACTTCGCGGATGAGTGATGAGTGTTCAGCAGCTCTGTAACTCGGGGATGAGTGATGAGTGTTCCACAGCTCTGTAACTTCGGGGAGAGTGATGAGTGTTCAGCAGCTCTGTAACTCGGGGATAAGTGTTCAACAGCTCTGTAACTTGCGGATGAGTGATGAGTGTTCAGCTGTGTGCTCTGTAACTCGGGATGAGTGATGAGTGATGAGTGTTCCGCAGCTCTGTAACTCGTGGATGAGTGATGAGTGTTCAGCAGCTCTGTAACTCGGGGATGAGTGATGAGTGTTCAGCAGCTCTGTAACTCGGGGATGAGTGTTCAACAGCTCTGTAACTTGTGGATGAGTGATGAGTGTTCAGCAGCTCTGTAACTCGGGGATGAGTGATGAGTGTTCCGCAGCTCTGTAACTCGGGGATAAGTGATTAGTGATGTGTATTTTGTTAGCTCTGTAACTCGGGGATGAGTGATGAGTGTTCAGCAGCTCTGTAACTCGGGGATGAGTGATTAGTGATGAGTGTTCCGCAGCTCTGTAACTCGGGGATGAGTGATGAGTGTTCAGCAGCTCTGTAACTCGGGGATGAGTGATGAGTGATGAGTGTTCCGCAGCTCTGTAACTCGGGGATGAGTGATGAGTGTTCAGCAGCTCTGTAACTCGGGGATGAGTGATGAGTGTTCCGCAGCTCTGTAACTCGGGGATGAGTGATGAGTGTTCAGCAGCTCTGTAACTCGGGGATGAGTGTTCTGCAGCTCTGTAACTCGGGGATGAGTGATGAGTGTTCAGCAGCTCTGTAACTCGGGGATGAGTGATGAGTGTTCCGCAGCTCTGTAACTCGGGATGAGTGATGAGTGTTCCGCAGCTCTGTAACTCGGGGATGAGTGTTCCGCAGCTTTGTAACTCGGGGATGAGTGTTCAGAAGCTCTATAACATTGCACTGCTATGAAGTTTTACAGTAAAAGAGTTCAGGAGAATTATGCAGCCGAAGGAACGAGGAATCTGCTGAAGTTAACAATACATACAAATGTTTTAATGACTTGGACAAAGTCACGCAGTTTGTCTCACTTCCTGCCTGCCCAAGTGTGAAACCTCACATTCTACTATGCCAAACACATACACACACACACACACACACACACACACACACACACAAACTTTTAACAGATGCTTCATTAAAGTTGTTAACACAAGTTTCTGCAAAGGAGTTGTACCTTCTTTCATCCGTAACACACAGAGAGAAAGAGAGAGAGGTCAATCACAAAGCTGAATAGAGGGCAGACAGTGTGTGTGTTGTGTGTGTGTGTGTGTGTGTGTGCTCAATCTCTAAGCCTCCTTCTCTCCATGGAATAGTGAAGAGCCGCTTCCATTACTGTCAGTCAAAGAACAAGGAAAGAAAGGATTTTAAATATTCTGGATAAAATGAATATAAGAGAGAGAGAGAGAGAGAGATGAAGAGAAGAGAAACACCCCCACACTGCCACAGGCTCCAGTCTCTCAGCTCATTTTCACACTCTTTATTCTGCCGTTTCTTTCTTTTACATACTCGTTTGTTTCTCACTTACTCTTTCTTTCTTTCTATCTCTCTCTCTCTCTCTCGCTCTCTCTCTCGCTCTCTCTCACACAAACACACACACAGCACAGATCTCTCAGATTCAAAAACACATGTAGGAGTTTGAGAGAAACACAGAGCACCAAATAGAGATACAATGTTGATTTAGAGAGAGAGAGAGAGAGGGAGAGAGAGAGGGAGAGGATGATGATGATAGGCGTATGAGCCCACAGCATTTCTGCCAACCCCACAGACAGCAGACTGAAAAGCACATGATCTACATGTCTGTCCACCCATCCGTGCATCCATCCATCCATCCATCCATCCATCCATCCTTCCTTCCTTCCACGCACCCATCCATCTACCAGCACATTCACCTGTACACACTTTCCTCCATTCATCTTTCCATGTGTCCATTCACCAGTCCTTCAATTCATCCAGCGTTTCATCTGAACTCCATCTCTCCTCTTTAAACACTCATCCACACTCTCCTTCTCAACCTCCTCATTTCTTTCTGTCTGAGGGAGCATAAAGCAGCACCTACAGTGTGTGCAGATGTACAACCACACAGACACACACACACACACACACACACAGATGTGACTTGCAGGTGAGTGAAATAACCATCGAGACCCTTTGCTCCTAGGACACTTTATAGAGTTTGCTGTCCTGCTGATGGACCGTGATTGTTCCCACATCTAGTCCTACTGGATTACAATTAGGAGGAGGATGACACAGACCCAGAAGCTGAAGACCCTCCATCACCAACGTGATATATTCACGACCACCTCATGGACTGCTGAAGAAGGTGCAGGTGTTGCAAGAAGAACCCTGATCCATACCAGATCTTGTGTTAAGAACACTTGGGACTGACAGCTCTAACTGTGACGTGTCTACACGTGCAGCAGATGGTTGAGGGTCTTGTCAATAACACTATGGGAATGGTTCCTGCTCCGAATACTCGATACCACCTGCAGGTCTCCACCCACCTGACCTGAGACCTCCATGATCTCAGAGAAAACAAACCAAGTGAGGATGTCACAGAGAGAACAGGTACACCATAAATCTAAGAACGCATCACAGCCAGGTTCTGCTCACTCTGGCCCAATCCGTGTAGGACAGCATGATCTCCTGGAAGAGGACAGAACTATCCCTCAACACCAACAGGAACTACTGGAGTAATCATTACCCACTGACCCTACCACACACACCTCAGACCAGGTGACCGGCTACAGAGCAGGTACAGAGAACGAGTCTGCTGTGGGCGGAGTTAACAAGTCTGAGGTTCAGCCCCTAATCATTGTGCTGAAACCTGATTGGTCACTGTACACTATTCTAATTGAACCTTAGATTTCAGTCCTTTAAGAACTGGGATCTTTTTTTTTAGTGTCTCTTTGCTTAGATCGGATTCGAGATGAAGTAAAAGTGGATTCAGATTGGATTCTGTTCCTTTAACAGCTCTCGTGGCTTGTTTAATGACTGTAATGGTGTTATATAGTTCTCTGCTGTATAAGGGCGCCGTTTTAAACGAGTGCTCGCCCTCAATGTGCTTCCCGAGATTTAAATAAACGAAATAAATTATTTAAATGAACGTGTAAAGGCGCGAGGCTTCAGACGGAGCTGGATTCCAGCTTTTTCATTTTTCTTCCAGGGTTTTTGGAGAGCAGTGTGTGGGAGGTTCACAATCCACTGCTGCCAGATTCCTACGCCCGAGTATTTGAATATTTGAACATTGAGAATATTGAGAATATTAAGGGGAGCTGGCCTAACGCCGCGCTGCTCCCGCTTTGAACTCCCAACAGTTTAGACTTATACAATTTACCACGCAAAAGCTTCAAGCTGTTACGTTTGCTTTGGTGTGTGATTTGTCGTGTTTGATCGTGTCGTGTGTCTGGGTTATTTATATATAGAAATATAAATATATCTAAAAAGAAGATAATGTTCATGAAATATTTCTAAAACAGATTTGGGTCATTTGGGGTGAAATTTAATGAATATATAAATTCATGTTGCTTTGGGTTTCATCACGTCTAAAATAAAGTTTGTAGTTCCGTCTCCTTTATACACGCTCACAAATTTGCCCTGCAGTCTGTCGAATTGCATCACACACACACACACACACACACACACTATAATGTTGTGTGACACATTGTGTAAAGGTTACACCTGACGTACACATCTCCGTCCACTGAGTTGACTGTTAGAATTATTGACGTTATTTAAGATTATTGATGAATGATTTACTTAAAGGGACTCGTTCATTGTTTACAGATGAACTTCAGATTAAAGTCGTTAATAAACGCTCGTTTGCGTGCGCAGGTGTCAGTTGATCATTTTCCTTTAACAGCGTGTCCCCAAGTGTTTTATTCCCCTGACACCACAGCAACGTACCGACAATGCCTGTTTATTTATTAAACAATAACAGTTTACAGTTCCATGAGGTGGAATGTCTGAAGTGAGTCGGTTCCTGTTCTCACTTACATTATAGCAGAACACACACACACACACACACACACACACACACACACACACACACATCTGTCCAACACAAACACGCTGAAAGTGAAAGAAGCAGCAAAGCAGCACGTTAACACCTACGATATTCCACATGTCTCTCCACACACACACACACACACACGTCCCCTCCCCCTCTCGCCACCACTTTTATTTCTTCTCTGTGCTCAATAACAATTTTCTGTAAAACTTTAGGAGCTAACTGTTTTTCATAATTCTGCTTTAATCTCACAACAAAAGTCCGAAAATGTATTCCCTTTAAACCCCTCTGCTAATAGTTTAATATACTGTATCGTATCACACGCATAACTACTGCGCTCCTGCTACAATCTAAATAACACGTGATATCATAAACCATTCGAATCGTTACCATTAAAACATAACAGACTTCATTTAAAACTTGCTCAGAGCCCCAGCGCCAGATAATGAGTGTGGGTGGGGTGCTTAAACTTTTGGACAACACAGTGTGTGTGTGGTGTGTGTGTGTGTTGTGTGTGTCAATGACAGAGCCAAATTACAGCTCATTAACACTCCAGTGCATATGAATGTGATGGAGGGTCACATCGCCATGGAGACGCGGGTTTAATTATCCACCCCTTAACCACCCGGCAGAGGTTAATTAGCTCGTTAAAGCAGGTGGAGGGAATAAAGATCAGATTGCACACAGACTAACAGACACACATTCATACAATACACTTCAAGAACACTTCCTCTCTCTCTTCCACACACACACACACACACACACACACACACACACACATATGAATTAGCCCATGAATTGGGCGTGGTCTGTGAAGGGGCGGGGCTTGGGATTAATCAATGGGGTAAATACAGTATATAAGAAAGTGAAAAACATTTTGGGCAGAAACGACCCGATTCAGAGTCCGAGAGGCAAAAGCAGGAGTAAACAAACAAACAAACAAACACACACACAAACATCAGTATCAATAACACACTCTAAAGCGCTTAACGCCGTGCTGCATGTTGATGTGAACTCAGGCTGCAGTGCATTCTGGGAGATTTCTGCTCTGAAGTAAACTCACATTAAAATAAAACCTGTGTACGTTTTCTTTATTTATTTGATTTATGCAGGTGAGCGGCGCTCAGATTAGAACACGTTCCTCTGCTAAAAAGCCGTCATAATCACTCCGGAACGTTCCGAGTGCACTTCATCATCAGGTTTGAAGTGCACTTGCATCAGTATCACGCAGGCGGCTTTCAAGTGCACTTACTTGTAGGGAAAGTGTTCACACCGTGTGCTTCCCCTGCGAGAGCAGCGTGGGAACGCTGGGATTACGATCAACAACACTTCACTCAGAACAACACGTTACCTGTCAGTCTGTCTGAGTGACAGGTGAGTCTGCTTAAGGGTGGGCGGGGCTTCAGTTACAGATGATCGACCAATCACAGAGCAGATCGGGTGCCTACGGGTGCGTAAGGGACGGGTTTTAATTACGCCATACGGGTTATTTAACCTCTGAACTTTCTATTGAACTTAATGAAAAATCTGAATTTAATCTTAATTAATGATCAATTTAATTACACAATTAACCACATATTACAGCTTGTTTATTTACACATATATGTGTAAATAAATAAAATATACAAATACACACACACATATACACACACATATACACACACATATACACACACATATACACACACACACATACACATATACACACACACAAATCTGGCC
>CM022778.1:17939119-17951619 GCA_012411365.1 Ameiurus melas
CTATATGTGCACTATATGTACACTCTATATGTACACTCTATATGTGCACTATATGTACACTCTATATGTACACTCTATATGTACACTCTATATGTACACTATATGTACACTCTATATGTACACTCTATATGTACACTCTATATGTGCACTATATGTACACTCTATATGTACACTCTATATGTACACTCTATATGTGCACTATATGTACACTCTATATGTACACTCTATATGTACACTCTATATGTACACACTCTATATGTGCACTATATGTACACTCTATATGTACACTCTATATGTACACTCTATATGTACACTATATGTACACTCTATATGTACACTATATGTACACTCTATATGTGCATATATGTACACTCTATATATGTACCTATATGTACACTCTATATGTGCACTATATGTACCTCTATATGTACGCTCTATATGTTACCTATATATGTGCTCTATATGTACACTCTATATGTACACTCTACATGTGCACTCTATATGTACACTCTATATGTACACTCTATATGTGCACTATATGTACACTCTATATGTACACTCTATATGTACACTCTATATGTGCACTCTATATGTGCTCTATATGTACACTCTATATGTACACTCTACATGTGCATTCTATATGTACACTCTATATGTACACTCTATATGTGCACTATATGTACACTCTATATGTACACTCTATATGTACACTCTATATGTGCACTCTATATGTGCTCTATATGTACACTCTATATGTACACTCTATATGTGCACTCTATATGTGCTCTATATGTACACTCTATATGTACACTCTATATGTTCACTCTATATGTACACTCTATATGTGCACTATTTGTACACTCTATATGTACACTCTATATGTACACTCTACATGTGCATTCTATATGTACACTCTATATGTACACTCTATATGTACACTCTATATGTGCACTATATGTACACTCTATATGTACACTCTATATGTACATTCTACATGTGCATTCTATATGTACACTCTATATGTACACTCTATATGTACACTTTATATGTGCACTATATGTACACTCTATATGTACACTCTACATGTGCATTCTATATGTACACTCTATATGTACACTCTATATGTACACTCTATATGTACACTCTATATGTACACTCTACATGTGCATTCTATATGTACACTCTATATGTACCTCTATATGTACACTCTATATGTACACTCTGTATGTACACTCTACATGTGCATTCTATATGTACACTCTATATGTACACTCTATATGTGCACTATATGTACACTCTATATGTACACTCTATATGTACACTCTGTATGTACACTCTACATGTGCATTCTATATGTACACTCTATATGTACACTCCATATGTGCACTATATGTACACTCTACATGTGCATTCTATATGTACACTCTATATGTACACTATATGTACACTCTATATGTGCACTATATGTACACTCTATATGTACATTCTATATGTACACTCTACATGCGCATTCTATATGTACACTCTATATGTACACTCCATATGTGCACTATATGTACACTCTACATGCACATTCTATATGTACACTCTATATGTACACTATATGTACACTCTATATGTGCACTATATGTACACTCTATATGTACACTCTATATGTACACTATATGTACCCTCTATATGTGCACTACATGTACACTCTATATGTACACTATATGTACACTCTATATGTGCACTATATGTACACTCTATATGTACACTCTATATGTACACTATATATGTACACTCTATATGTACACTCTATATGTGCACTACAGGTACACTCTATATGTACACTCTATATGTACACTATATGTACCCTCTATATGTGCACTACATGTACACTCTATATGTACACTATATGTACACTCTATATGTGCACTATATGTACACTCTATATGTACACTCTATATGTACACTCTATATGTACACTCTATATGTACACTATATGTACCCTCTATATGTGCACTATATGTACACTCTATATGTACACTATATGTACCCTCTATATGTGCACTATATGTACACTCGATATGTACACTCTATATGTACACTATATATGTACACTCTATATGTACACTCTATATGTACACTCTATATGTGCACTACAGGTACACTCTATATGTACACTCTATATGTACACTATATGTACCCTCTATATGTGCACTACATGTACACTCTATATGTACACTCTATGTACACTCTATATGTGCACACAGTGAACTCTGTACCCTGTATAGTGCACCACATGTCCATAGTGTGCACTTGATGCAGTGTATTCTTTTCAAATTGGCATCCATTTAGTTTTCATCTTCCCACTTCCTTTATTTTCGTGCTATACCGGCAGTGATGTATTGTAGACTTTATGTAGGGCCCTATTTACACACAAGTGCACTAGATATGTATATAGAATAAAGTCTTCCACACTTAATTTAGGGCACTACATTAAGCATTTAATTCTGTCTAAATAATAAGTGCACTGGACACGGGATTAAACAGTCCTTTGTGGACACTATGTCCGAACTCTCGCGTTCTCGCGCTCCTGTTCGTCCGCTAGAGGGCAGATGAGGCTCGGAGAAGGATTACACACACACACACGGAGGGTTAGATGGATGGAGTGAGATGGGTGTGAGACTTGTTAACGGGAGTTTAACACACACACACACACACACAGGACCTGTATCTGTTCGGCCAAAATGAAGACAATAAAAGTGTCTCGTATTTTCCGGGATCGGTTCTCTCTCTCTCTCTCTCTCTCTCTCTCTCTCTCTCTCTCTCTCTCTCTGTCTGTCTTCTCTCTCTGTTCTCTGTCTGTCTCTCTCTCTGTCTGTCTCTCTCTCTGTCTCTCTCTCTCTCTCTCGTCTCTGTCTGTCTCTCTCTCTGTCTGTCTCTCTCTCTCTGTCTCTCTGTCTCTCTCTCTCTCTCTCTCTGTCTGTCTCTCTCTCTCTGTCTGTCTCTCTCTCTCTCTCTCTCTCTGTCTCTCTCTCTCTCTCTCTCTCTTTTCTCTCTCTCTCTTCTCTCTCTCTCATTCCTCCGCTCTCGCGCTCCTCACACGGCGCGCTGCATACTAAACAGCCCGAACCGATCCGCGCGCGCCGTTCTTCTCTTCCTGTCTTCCTCTCTATCCTTCTTCTCTTCCTCTCTTCATTCCCTGGGTGTCGCCTCTGCAAATATAAACCTTATACCAAATATGGCCATTATACATGAACATTTTGTTTGTAAATGATTTCTGGTTGTAATTCAGTCAGGACTCACGGTGGAGCCGGATGCGTGCGCGCGGCGAAGATCAAACTATAAAGCATGCACGCGCTCATCTGTGGGACTTTCTTTCTTTATGCGTTTGGGTAAAAATCGGGGATACATGTTCCGGTCTGCGCCGAGAGATGGGGTTGCCAGGTATGTATAATCTCCCCGAGACAGCGACCGGACAGGAGGTTTACAGCAGTACCACCACGGTTCAGTTCCCTAAAGCACCTTTACGCGCACTAATAATGAAATAATCAGAACATTTTCATTTTTACAATGAATAATATCATCTTTTTCTCTGTAATTACTGACTTTATATTAAAGTTATGTTTTATTTTGTGAGCCACCGTTCCGTCTCTGATCAGTGTTCCAGGAACCTTTCATCAGGGGGTTCTTTTGGGAACTGAAACAGTGTCAGGAAATAAATTCCATCACTGGGGGTGGGGTTGGTTGGGGTTGGTGAGGGGTGGTGAGGGGTTGGTTGGGGGTTGGTGAGGGGGTGGTGAGGGGTGGTTGGGGGTGGTTGGGTGGTTGGGGGGTTGGTGGGTGGTGAGGGGTGGTTGTTGGTGAGGGGTGGTGAGGGGTTGGGGTGGTGAGGGGTGGTTGGGGGTGAAGTGAGAAAAAATGGCCCTTTTTTTTCGCAATAAATATTATTTACACGTTCTCATTCCTAATCTGAATCGTGTTCTATCCTTCATCTCACCAAACTCCTTTCATCCGAACTTGACCAAAAATAAATAAACGCAATAACGCGACATTCCCAAATTGGCAACTCAGAACTGTGCGAAGTGGCTCTCAGGAGGATTTCTGATTGACAGGAATGCTGTCCAATCAGCATGCGATCTGCCCCGGGTGTCAGCCTTCCTATTGGTTAATGTGGGCGGGGTTCTGTGCGCAAAAAGGGAAGAGAACTATCGGCAGAGCTCAGAGCTCAGAGAGCACAGCAGAGTGGAGAGAGGGAGAGAGAGAGAGAGAGAGAGAGAGAGGGGAGAGAGAGGGAGAGAGAGAGAGATTTACTCCGCAATTACAGAGTAGGAGAGAAAGAGAGAGAAAACAGCAAGAAAAAAAAATCAGGGGCCATTAATAAGAATGAATAAAGAGCGCGTGGAAGAAAAAGAAAGATTTGGATTTATTCCGCAATTACAGAAAGAAAAAGAAAAAGATTGAGACGATTGCGAGAAGAAAAGCAGAACCCCGCGTGCCGGATTATTTCCTCGATGTGGAGTTTACGCGCGCAGCGACGAGGAGTTTGTGTTGTTTTGCTCTTGTTTGTATTATGTACCTGTTATACGCGCTTATAACGGATATGTGCGCTGCACGCGCTGTCAGCGGGACGCGGTGTGGAGCGTTTGGAGCTCGGGGCGCGCGCTTCTGCACGTTTGTAAAAGAGAAAAGGAAGAGAGAGAGGGATGAATAAATAACTAAAAAGGCACAGTGTTTGTTTGTTTTTATATACATATATATATATATATAACTTTTTACATTTTTTGGGGAATGATGGTGATGATGTGGTTATTAATGGCACTTTTGGCTGGAGCACATGCGCAGTTGCGCTACACGGTGCCGGAGGAGCAGGAGCGCGGCACTGTAGTGGGTAACGTGGCTGAGGACCTGGGGTTAGACGTCACTAAGCTGTCTGCACGCCGCTTCCAGACAGTGCCGGTCCCAAGCTCGCCGCGCACATCTCCACCTCCGGCTCTGCTCGAGGTGGACCTGGAGAGCGGAGCACTGGTGGTGCGTGAGCGTGTGGACCGAGAGGAGCTGTGTGGCAGGAGTACTCCATGCCTCTTGCACCTAGAGATGTTCCTCGAGGAGCCGCTCGAGCTTTTTCGTGTCGAGACAGAGGTTCTGGATGTGAATGACAACGCACCACGTTTTCCACGTGCCGACATTGCTGTGGAGATCAGCGAGAGTGCCACGCCTGGAACACGCTTCCCTGTAGACGGTGCCTTTGACCCAGACGTGGGCACAAACTCGCTGAGCGCATACGCCATCACCAGCAATGAGCACTTCCGTCTGGACGTACAGACGCAAGGTGATGGGAGCCGGTACGCTGAGCTGGTGCTGGAAAAACCGTTAGATCGTGAGAAGCAGGCAACGCACCGGTATGTGCTCACAGCCGTAGACGGAGGACAGCCGCAGAGGACCGGAACCGCCCTGCTGGTGGTAACCGTGCTGGATTCAAACGACAATCCACCCATCTTCGACCAGTCTGTGTACTCAGTCACGCTGCGGGAGAACTCCCCCGTGGGCACGCTCGTCATCCAGCTAAACGCCTCTGATGCAGACGAGGGCACTAACGGAGAGGTGGTGTACACACTGAGCAGTCATAACCCACCACGCGTACGTGAGCTGTTTGCCGTCGATGCACGTACTGGCCGTGTGGAAATCATAGGAGAGGTGGATTACGAGGAAAGCAACACGCATCAAATTCACGTCCAGGCCCGAGACATGGGTCCGAACGCGGTCCCGGCACACTGTAAGGTCCTGCTCAAGCTCGTGGATGTAAACGATAATGCACCTGAGATCGGTTTCAGCACTGTGACGGAGTCCGTTAGTGAACGTGCGACTCCTGGCACCGTAGTCGCCATGCTTAGCGTCTCTGACAGAGACTCAGGTGAAAATGGGCGTGTTACCTGTGAGCTTCTCGGTGGAGGAGAGAGTGAAGGTGCTCCGCCCTTCAAGCTCAAGCCTTCCTCACTGAAGAACTACTACACCGTGGTGACGGATGGAGCGCTGGACCGTGAGCAGGTGGAGTCATACACGCTCACGGTCGTAGCACGAGATAATGGCGCTCCGCCACTCACCACCAGCAAGTCCATCCGCGTGCGAGTGGCAGACGAGAATGACAACGCACCACGTTTCGCACAAGCCGTCTACGAGGTGCACGTGACTGAGAACAACGTGCCTGGGGCATATATCTACGCCGTGACCGCGACGGATGCAGACACCGGCGAGAACGCACGTGTAACTTACTCTATAGAGGAGTGCGAGATCCAGGGCATGTCTGTGCTGACATACGTGTCCATCAACGCAGAGAACGGCTACGTGTATGCACTACGCAGCTACGATCACGAGCAAATCAGGGAGTTTAGCTTTACAGCCCGCGCGACAGACTGCGGGACACCCGAGCTTATGACTAACGCCACCGTGCGGGTGTTTGTAGTGGACCAGAATGACAACGCACCATCCGTGATCGCACCACTGGGCAAAAACGGTACAGCAGCACGCGCCCCGTTGCCCCAATCGGCGGAGCCGGGCTACCTGGTGACACGATTGATCTCCACAGATGCGGACGACGGGGAAAACGCACGTCTCTCGTACAGCATTGCACATGGAAACGACCTCGGCCTGTTCCGTATGGACTGGAGGAGTGGTGAATTGCGCACCGCACGCCGAGTGACTGGTGGGAAATGGGACTCATCACTGCAGTCTCAGTTACATCCACGCACGTACGAGCTACTGATCGAGGTGAGGGACCACGGGCAGCCACCACTCTCCTGCTCCGCCCGCATTGATGTGGTGCTCGTGGATGGTGCTGCAGTGACCCTGGATGAGGAAGGAGGAGAGAAGGAAGGTAGAGGAGCACGAGGTGGGGCTCGAGGCTCAGCCAGGTCTGATGAGGGAGCACCAGAGATGACGCTTGTGCTCCTTGTGGCTCTTGGTTCTGTGTCATCTGTATTTCTACTTGCCATGATTGCGCTGGCAGTGCGGTGCCGGCGGAAGGACAAGAAATTCAACGCACTCTCATGCCTGACGGGAGACTGCTGCTCCTGTTGTGGCTCATGTTGTGGTCGACGGTCACGTGGACGACAGAAGAAGCTTACCAAGTCGGATATTGTGCTGGTGCAAAGCAAAACGGCAGCTCAGGTCCCTGTGGAAGAATCCGGGACCGGGGGAAACGGTACATTCGGCACACACCTTCATCAACACCATCACCACTGTTACCAGGTGTGCCTCACTCGTGAGTCTGCCAACACCACCGACCTGATGTTCCTGCAGCCGTGTTGCAGCCCGTCACGCAGCACCACAGACACGGAGCACAGCAACACTGCACGTGGAGCTGCCGCTGTGCTTCTTACTGACCAGCAGCCGGACATCATATCCAATGGCAGTGTCTTATCTGGAGAGGTGAGTAAAAAAAGCCTTCTCATTTCCTTTCGATACGTTTGATTGTATTTCTATACGTGTGCATTTCCAGAATTTCAGTGTGAGTAAGATTATAATGCCGACTGTATTACACATCATAATGAACGTTGATAGTTGTAGAGAGTTTTGAATTAGTTTAAAATTAATGACTAGACTAAATATTTTTTTGTCTAAATTAACAAGTAACCTGCAATATGAACTAGGACAGGGCTGATTGAACACCTAAAATGTGAAATGGAAATGAATTGAATTTAATTCAAACTTAATTCTGGCAATCCAATTAAGTTAAAATATTAGTTAAAATATTGAATGAAACTATTAAATTGCTTGACAGTTGACAGACATTAATGTAACTCTGGTGTAGCACTGTAGACGTTACTGTAACACTGTAGACGTTACTGTAACACTGTAGACGTTACTGTAACACTGTAGACATTAATGTACCACTGTAGACGTTACTGAAACACTGTAGACGTTATTGTAACACTGTAGACATTACTGAAACACTGTAGACGTTACTCGAACACTGTAGACGTTACTCTAACACTGTAGACGTTAATGTAACACTGTAGACGTTACTGAAACACTGTAGACGTTACTCGAACACTGTAGACGTTACTCTAACACTGTAGACGTTAATGTAACACTGTAGACGTTACTGAAACACTGTAGACGTTACTGAAACACTGTAGACGTTACTCTAACACTGTAGACGTTACTGAAACACTGTAGACATTAATGTACCACTGTAGACGCTACTGAAACACTTTAGACGCTACTGAAACACTGTAGACGTTAATGTAACACTGTAGACCGCATAACAACTGTAGACGACACCAACACTGTAGACGTTAGCTGTAACACTGTAGACGTTAATGTAACACTGCAGACGTTACTATAACACTGTAGACGCATTCTCAACACTGTAGACGATCTAACACTGTAGACGTTACTTCCAACACTGTAGACGCTACAACACTGTAGACGTTGCTAACACTGTAGACGTTACTCTAACACTGTAGACGTTACGTAACACTGTAGACGTTACTCTAACACTGTAACGTTACTCTAACACTGTAGACGTTAATGTAACACTGTAGATGTTACCAAACACTGTAGACGTTACTCTAACACTGTAGACGAACAAAAAAGGTTGAAACACTTTAGACGTTACTGAAACACTGTAGACGTTAATGGTAACACTGCAGAGCGTATCTAACACTGTAGACGTTACTGAAACACTGTAGACGTTAATGTAACACTGTAGACGTTACTCTAACACTGTAGACGTTAATGTAACACTGTAGACGTTAATTGCAACACTGTAGACGTTACCTAACACTGTAGACGTAATGTAACACTGAAACGTTACTCTAACACTGTAGACGTTAATGTAACACTGTAGACTTTACTGAAACACTGTAGCGTTACCTAACACCGTACGTTACTCTAACACTGTAGACGTTAATGTAACACTGTAGATACAACGTAACGACACGAAACACTGTAGACATCAAACACTGTAGACTCGAACACTGTAGACGTTACAACACTGTAGACGTTACTTAACACTGTAGACGTAATGTAACACTAACTTACTAACACTGTAGACGCACACTTAGACGTTACTGAAACACTGTAGACGTTAATGTAACACTGTAGACGTTACTATAACACTGTAGACATTACCTAACACTGTAGACGAATTAACACTGTAGACGATAACACGTAGAGTTAATGTAACACTGTAGACGTTACTCTAACACTGTAGACGTTATTGTAACACTGTATAAACGACAAACACTGTAGACGTTACTATAACACTGTAGACGTTACTCTAACACTGTAGACGTTAATGTAACACTGTAGACGTTACTGAAACACTGTAGACGTTAATGTAACACTGTAGACGTTACTGAAACACTGTAGACATTAATGTAACACTGTAGACGTTACTATAACACTGTAGACGTTACTCTAACACTGTAGACGTTAATGTAACACTGTAGACGTTACTGAAACACTGTAGACGTTACTATAACACTGTAAACGTTACTCTAACACTGTAGACGTTAATGTAACACTGTAGACGTTACTGAAACACTGTAGACGTTACTCTAACACTGTAGACGTTACTCTAACACTGTAGACCTTATTGTAACACTGTAGACGTTATTGTAACACTGTAGACGTTACTGAAACACTGTAGACGTTAATGTAACACTGTAGACGTTACTCTAACACTGTAGACGTTATTGTAACACTGTAGACGTTACTCTAACACTGTAGACGTTATTGTAACACTGTAGACGTTACTGAAACACTGTAGACGTTAATGTAACACTGTAGACGTTACTCTAACACTGTAGACGTTAATGTAACACTGTAGACGTTACTCTAACACTGTAGACGTTACTCTAACACTGTAGACGTTACTGAAACACTGTAGACATTAATGTAACACTGTAGACCTTACTCTAACACTGTAGACGTTAATGTAACACTGTAGACGTTACTCTAACACTGTAGACGTTAATGTAACACTGTAGATGTTAATGTAACACTGTAGACGTTACTATAACACTGTAGACGTTACTCTAACACTGTAGACGTTAATGTAACACTGTAGACGTTAATGTAACACTGTAGACGTTACTCTAACACTGTAGACGTTAATATAACACTGTAGACGTTACTGAAACACTGTAGACGTTAATGTAACACTGTAGACGTTACTGAAACACTGTAGACGTTACTCTAACACTGTAGACGTTACTCTAACACTGTAGACGTTAATGTAACACTGTAGACGTTACTGAAACACTGTAGACGTTAATGTAACACTGTAGACGTTACTCTAACACTGTAGACGTTACTCTAACACTGTAGACGTTACTCTAACACTGTAGACGTTAATGTAACACTGTAGACGTTACTCTAACACTGTAGACATTAATGTAACACTGTAGACGTTAATGTAACACTGTAGACGTTACTGAAACACTGTAGACGTTAATGTAACACTGTAGACGTTACTCTAACACTGTAGACGTTAATGTAACACTGTAGACGTTACTGAAACACTGTAGACATTAATGTAACACTGTAGACGTTACTCTAACACTGTAGACGTTAATGTAACACTGTAGACGTAACACTGTAGACGTTACTCTAACACTGTAGACGTTAATGTAACACTGTAGACGTTAATGTAACACTGTAGACGTTAATGTAACACTGTAGACGTTACTGAAACACTGTAGACGTTAATGTAACACTGTAGACGTTAATGTAACACTGTAGACGTTACTCTAACACTGTAGACGTTAATGTAACACTGTAGACGTTACTGAAACACTGTAGACATTAATGTAACACTGTAGACGTTACTGAAACACTGTAGACGTTAATGTAACACTGTAGACGTTACTCTAACACTGTAGACGTTAATGTAACACTGTAGACGTTACTCAACATGCAGACGTTAAATGTACGCAGACGTTACTGAAACACTGTAGACATTAATGTAACACTGTAGACGTTACTGAAACACTGTAGACGTTACTGTAACACTGTAGACGTTACTAACACTGTAGACGTTAATGTAACACTGTAGACGTTAGTGTAACACTGTAGACGTTAATATAACACTGTAACAGCTACTGAAACACTGTAGACGTTAAGTAACACTGTAACGCCATTTCTAACACTGTAGACGTTACTCTAACACTGTAGGCGTTAATGTAACACTGTAGACGCATTATAACACTGTAGACGTTACTCTAACACTGCAGACGTAATGTAACACTGTAGATCTAAACACTGTAGAATGTAACATGTAGACGCATTGAAACACTGTAGACGTTAATGTAACACTGTAGACGTTACTGAAACACTGTAGACGTTCATGTAACACTGTAGACGTTAATGTAACACTGTAGACGTTACTCTAACACTGTAGACGTTACTGAAACACTGTAGACATTACTCTAACACTGTAGACGTTAATGTAACACTGTAGACATTAATGTAACACTGTAGACGTTACTGAAACACTGTAGACGTTACTCTAACACTGTAGACATTACTCTAACACTGTAGACGTTACTGAAACACTGTAGACATTAATGTAACACTGTAGACGTTAATGTAACACTGTAGACGTTACTCTAACACTGTAGACATTACTGAAACACTGTAGACGTTACTCTAACACTGTAGACGTTAATGTAACACTGTAGACATTACTGAAACACTGTAGACGTTACTCAATGTGAGTGTGTGTGTGTGTGTGTTTTTAAAGTGTTTAATGAGGTTTTTGCTGTTGTATTTGTTTAGATAAAACATCAGAGGACAGAACACAGTTACCATGACAGACCACGTCGTGTTAACAGGTAAAAATAAACACCTACACAAGTTCAAACTTACGAGGGTTTATACTCCAAACTTATCACACTCTCCTGTATCTGTCTCTCTCCCTGTCTCTCACCCGGTCTCTCTCTCTTCCCCTGTCTCTCGCTCTGTCTCTCACCCTGTCTCTCACTGTCTGTCTCTCTCTCTCTCTCTCTCTCTGTACAGTTCTGTCTTTCAGGAGGATATAGTGAGCTCTAAAGACAGCGGTCATGGAGACAGTGAGCAGGGAGACAGCGACCACGATGCTACAAACCGTCTTCACTCCTCCGGTCAGTGTCCCTCCATCACATTGTGTATGTATGTGTGTGTGTGTGTGTGTGTGTGTGTTGGAAGGGAGGGGGGTTGATGATGTTAGAGCTGCAGCGTGTGATCAGATAAACTGCTGACCTTTACAACACCCAGACACACAGGCTGTGACATTGTGTGTGTCTGTGTGTGTGTGTGCTTTTCTTGGGTGGGGGGACGGGGACGGGGACGGGGGGGACACACACACGAGACTAAAGAGATTACATTTCTGAGGAACAGTGCTGGAGGTTCTGCTTTGATATGTGCTTTCTGAACACACACACACACACACACACACACACACTCATACACACACTCATACACACACACACACACACACACACACATACCGAGGTCTTTGAGTACACATT
>CM022778.1:17954119-17959119 GCA_012411365.1 Ameiurus melas
AGGACAGAAGGAACAGCGGAAGAGAGGAACAAACCGAGTGATAGAGAAGGACAAGAACAAGATGAACAAAAAGATGGAGAATAAACTTTCTCTGGGACACAGACAGTCTTACTCTCTCTGTACAACCTGTCTTTCTCTCGGACCACAATGTGACTAATCTGATCCCTTTAGCTGTCTCTCTCTCTCTCTCTCTCTCTCTCTCTCTCTCACACACACACACACACAACTTTGTATAAAGTGTAGCCCAATTTTACTCTGTTCCACATTTCTCTTTTTTCTTCTTGTCCATTTAACATTTCTCTCTCTCCTCCCTCTCACACATAGAGAGAGAGAGAGACAGAGAGAGAGAGAGATGTTAATAGACTAGCTTTGCCGTCATGGAGAAAATGAGAAGAATCCAGGAACAGAGTGAAATTTGGCGACGTGAATGCAGGTAGATTTGGGGATTTTTCTGGGTTTAGGTGTGTAATTGTTCTTCTCCCTGATCTCCTTTTCCTGGTGCCTTTAGAACTCGTCACCGTTCCACACAGTGATGTTTCCTGCTTGCTGATTGGCTCCTCGTCCCTGCTCCATGTAGAAACGTTGTTAATGAAGTTAAACTCCACCCTTCCTGTTTATTTTCCTCTATTCAGAGTTGAGATTAGACCATAGTGAGGATTTAAAGTTGAAATGACACACATCAGTATTCCGATTAAACACTGTGTACACATGCAGTGGGCGGAGTCTGTCTCAAACAGAGGCGTGTCTCAGTTATGTTCAGGCTGTAAATACACTCAAAACATAATCAGGGAGTCTTTATGTGATGGAAAGTGGACATGGGAACAGTTCTGGTTCTGGATTAGTTCAGATTAGACCACACCGTCTAACAGTTCACTTAATGTATCTCACTCAGACACACCCATCTGTCCCACGTCCCACTCAGACACACCCATCTGTCCCACATCCCACTCAGACACACCCATCTGTCCCACGTCCCACTCAGACACACCCATCTGTCCCACATCCCACTCAGACACGCCCGTGTATCTCATTCAGACACACCCATCTGTCCCACGTCCCACTCAGACACACCCATCTGTCCCACGTCCCACTCAGACACACCCATCTGTCCCACGTCCCACTCAGACACGCCCGTGTGTCTCACTCAGACACACCCATCTGTCCAACTCAGACACGCCCGTCTGTCCCACGTCCCACTCAGACACGCCCGTGTGTCTCACTCAGACACACCCATCTGTCCAACTCAGACACGCCCGTCTGTCCCACGTCCCATACACGCCCCTCTGTCTCACTCAGACACGCCGTCTATCCATTCAGGCACGACCATCTGTCCCACGTCCCACTCAGACACGTCTATCTGTCCCACTCAGACACACACATCTGTCCCATGTCTCATTCAGACACGCCCATCTGTATCACTCAGACACGCCCATCTGTCTCACTCAGACATGCCCATCTGTCCCACGTCCCAGACACGCCCCTCTGTCTCACTCAGACACGCCCGTCTGTCCCACATCCCAGACACACCCCTCTGTCTCACTCAGACATGCCTGTCTATCCATTCAGGCATGACCATCTGTCCCACGTCCCACTCAGACACGTCTATCTGTCCCACTCAGACGCACACATCTGTCCCATGTCTCATTCAGACACGCCCATCTGTCTCACTCAGACACGTCTATCTGTCTCATGCAGACACGCCCATCTGTCCCACTCAGACATGCCCAACTATTCTACTCAGACACACCAATTTGTCACACACACA
This sequence comes from Ameiurus melas, assembly GCA_012411365.1. NCBI lineage: Eukaryota > Metazoa > Chordata > Actinopteri > Siluriformes > Ictaluridae > Ameiurus > Ameiurus melas. The sequence goes on from CM022778.1 coordinate 17,955,885, forward strand.
CACACACACACACACACACACAGACTGTACAAAGCGCAGTACTCTTTCGTTCTCGTGTTGGTGGTGGAGTGTTTATGGTGCGGATGGAGGGATGGGAAAATAAACGAGTGAGTGAACTAGAAATTACTCCATCCGGATGTTGTGTGTGTCCTCATGTGTGAGACTGTGTACCGTAATAAACACTCATCTATATACGTATCTATACATATATATCTACACATACACACATATCTATATCTATATATCTATATATCTATATATCTATATCTATACTGTTCGTTTATGTTCTTATAAACACACACACAGATTCTAATTAAACTCTACTCACCTAAACACTGTGATGAGTGACATCACTTCCTGTCTGACTCTCTTTACTCCTTACAGCTTTCAATTGTTCTGTAGACAGTCACGTCTATTTCTGTTATACTTAATTCTGTTCTATTCTCCACTCTATCGTCTGATCTATTCTCTTCTATAGACTGATCTATTGTCCTGTATAGTCTGATCTATTGTCCCCTATAGTTTGATCTATTTTCCTCTATAGTCTGATCTATTCTCCCCTATTGTCTGATCTATTTTCCTCTATCGTCTGATCTATTCACCTCTATAGTCTGATCTATTCTCCCCTATTGTCTGATCTATTCTCCTCTATAGTCTGATCTATTCTCCCCTATTGTCTGATCTATTCTCCTCTATAGTCTGATCTATTCTCTTCTATCGTCTGATCTGTTCTCCTCTATTGTCTGATCTATTTTCCTCTATCGTCTGATCTATACTCCTTTATAGTCTGATCTATTCTCCTCTATCGTCTGATCTATTCTCTTCTATCGTCTGATCTATTCTCCTCTATAGTCTGATCTATTCTCCTCTATAGTCTGATCTATTGTCCCCTATAGTTTGATCTATTTTCCTCTATAGTCTGATCTATTCTCCCCTATTGTCTGATCTATTTTCCTCTATCGTCTGATCTATTGTCCTCTATAGTTTGATCTATTCTCCTCTATAGTCTGATCTGTTCTCCTCTATCGTCTGATCTATTCTCTTCTATCGTCTGATCTGTTCTCCTCTATCGTCTGATCTATTCACCTCTATAGTCTGATCTATTCTCCTTTATAGTCTGATCTATTCACCTCTATCGTCTGATCTATTCACCTCTATAGTCTGATCTATTCTCCTTTATAGTCTGATCTATTCTCCTCTATCGTCTGATCTATTCTCTTCTATCGTCTGATCTGTTCTCTTCTATCGTCTGATCTGTTCTCCTCTATCGTCTGATCTATTCACCTCTATAGTCTGATCTATTCTCCTCTATAGTCTGATCTATTCTCCTCTATAGTCTGATCTATTCTCCCCTATTGTCTGATCTATTTTCCTCTATCGTCTGATCTATTCTCATCTATTGTACTTTATTCTCTTTCATTGTATTCTGTTATCCTGTTCAGTTCTAATTTATTCTGTAGGATCTGCTCCAGAGGTTGGTACAGATGTGTAGATGAGAGGTGGTGGTGTTTCTACACACTTCTCCACAGCTGTGCTAACAGGATTATAGAATTGAGCGAGGTGAACACACTCCTCACAGCTGGAATCATTATTCAATAACTCATCATGATTAACCACAATATCCAACAAAACATCTGAGATTAATAACTCATCACCTCTCATCACCTCTCCTCACCTCCCATCACCTCTCCTCACCTCTCCTCACCTCTCCTCACCTCCCATCCCCTCTCATCACCTCTCCTCACCTCCCATCACCTCTCCTCACCGCTCCTCACCTCCCATCACCCTCCTCACCTCTCCTCACCTCCCATCACCTCTCCTCACCGCTCCTCACCTCCCATCACCTCCTCACCTCCTCACCTCCCATCACCGGCCTCACCGCTCCTCACCTCTCCTCACCTCCCATCCCCTCTCCTCACCTCCCATCACCTCTCCTCACCTCTCCTCACCTCCCATCCCCTCTCATCACCTCTCCTCACCGCCTCACCGCTCCTCACCTCTCCTCACCTCCCATCACCTCTCCTCACCTCCCATCACCTCCTCACCTCTCCTCACCTCCCATCACCTCTCCTCACCTCTCCTCACCTCCCATCCCCTCACCTCCTCACCTCTCCTCACCTCCTCCTCACCTCCCACCACCTTCCTCACCTCTCCTCACCCTCCTCACCTCCCATCACCTCCTCACCTCCCATCACCTCTCCTCACCTCTCCTCACCTCCCATCACCTCTCCTCACCTCTCCTCACCTCCCATCACCTCTCTCCTCACCCCTCACCTCCCATCACCTCTCCTCACCTCCCATCACCTCTCCTCACCTCTCCTCACCTCTCATCACCTCACCTCTCCTCACCTCTCATCACCTCTCATCACCCCTATCCCCTCCCATCACCTCTCCTCACCTCCCATCACCTCTCCTCACCTCTCCTCACCTCTCATCACCTCACCTCTCCTCACCTCACCTCCTCACCCCTATCCCCTCCCATCACCTCTCATCACCTCTCCTCACCTCTCATCACCTCTCCTCACCTCTCATCACCCCTATCCCCTCTCCTCACCTCTCATCACCTGTGTGTACTGAGACCTCAAACACACACGCACACACTCACACACTCACACACACATGCACAAATGCACGCACACACAGAGTGAGGTGGTGAGTAATAAATATTTACACCCACACTGAGCTCTCTGACATATTCTGTCCATCTTTGTTTCTCCTGTGAGATAATTTTTTTCTCTCTCTTTCTCTTTTCCTTTCTATTATTAATTTTTTATTTTGTTTGCTTTCTCAATCTGGCTTTTATTTTTTGTACGCCCTCCATCTTCTCTCACTCCCTCCCTCCCTTTCCCACTCTCACAGTGTCTCTCTCTATCTCATTGTATTTCTGTCTCTCTCTCTCTCTCTGTCTCTCTCTCTATCCTTAAGGTTTGAAAATAGATTAGATATACAGGAGAGCGCTGAGATGAATCGCCTGCTCGTCCAATCAGAACCGCTGAAAATATGAAAAACAAAAACCTACACAGTGCATTACCTGAGAGGAGAAGATGGATATATCTCATTAACTCTGACACACACACACACACACACACACACACACACACACACACACACACACACACACACACACACACACACACACACATACACACAGGGCTGACTTGATAGGGATAATAAGATAGATCCTGGGTGAAGATGAGCAGATTTGTGGTGTGTGTGTGTATGTGTGTGTGTGTAT
>CM022778.1:17964119-17969119 GCA_012411365.1 Ameiurus melas
ACCCACACCACACATCATACCACCACCACACCACACCACATCAAACACCACACCAACACCACATCACACACACACATACACACATCATCAACCACACACATAATCATCACCCACACACACACCAACACCACACACAATCATCACCACACCAACACATCTCTCACACACAACACACAACACACAACATACCACACACATCAACCACACAACACACACTCCACACATCACCACATCACACATCACCATTCACACACACATATCACATACATCATACACATCAATCATCACACACCACCACACCACTCACCACACACACCCCATCATCACACATATCATCATCACCACACACCACCACATCATCATCATCACATTCACATACATACACATCACACATATATCACCACACACCAAACACCACATCACACCACACCACCAACCATATCATCACACAACACCACCACCATCACCATCTTCACCACATCATCACATAACACACCACATCATCATACACATCACATCACACCATCCACATCATCTATCATCATCATCACCATCATCACCATCATCATCATCACCATCACCACATCATCATCATCACCATCATCATCTCATCAACATCACCACCATCACCATCACATCATATCTTCCAATCATCACCATCATAATCATCACCAACACACCAACACATCTCATCATCATCATACCACACACCAATCACAATACCAATCATCATCACATCAACCCACACACACACACACAACACACCAACATCCACCACACACCACACACAAACACACACATAATACAAAACACACACACACCACCACACACATCATCATCATCATCACCACCAACCATCTAAAACCACAACACCACACAAAAACACACACATCCACCACACATAACATACAACATCAAATCACACACATATCCACACACATACCACACCACACCACACACAACAACACCACACCACCACACCCACACATACTCACCAAAAACCACACACATCACATCACATACACACACCAACCAACACACACCACACATAAACACACAAACACATACATCATACCCATACATCACCAATAACACACACACCCCACATACAATCACACACCATATCACAAACAAACACACACACACACACACACCACACACACACCACACAAATACCACACATCATCACACCACCAACAACACACATACATACAACACATCACATCACCACAACCACACACACCACACACACACAACACAAATAAATCCATACACACCACATCACATCACCAAATACACACACACAACACAACACCAATACACCAACACAACCCCATATCAACACACAACAACAACACACAAAACATACACCACACATATAATCAACCACACACAAACACATCATACACCACACCCACACCAACACATCACACACATCACCACACAACACAAAACTCATCATCATCATACATCACATCACATCACAAAAAACAAAATCATCAAATCACCACATCACAAAAACAAACATACCATTCAACCAAAAATACCAAAATAAATCACACATACATATATCACATATCATCATACAACATATATCACACACTCACATCACCATCATCATCATCATCATCATCATCATCATTCAGATTGTGTGTGTGTGTTGTGTTAGAGGTGTTGTGTGTGTGTGTGTGTGTGTGTGTGTGTATGTGTGTGTAGGTGTATGTGATGTGTGTGTGTGTGTGTGTGTGTGTTGTTAGTGTGTATGTGTGTAGTATGGTGTGTGTGTGTGTGTGTGTGTGTGTGTGTGTGTGTGTGTGTGTGTGTATGTGTGTATGTGTATGTGTGTGTATGTGTGTGTGTGTGTGTGTGTGTGTGTGTGTGTGTGTGTGTATGTGTGTATGTGTGTATGTGTGTGTGTGTGTGTGTGTGTGTGTGTGTGTGTGTGTGTGTATGTGTGTGTGAGTGTGTGTGTGTGGGGGGGTTCTCACCTTCCTCAGCGTGGAGAGAAAAATTTTCATTGGTAAGGATGAAAACGTTGTTAAAACAATTCCACACACAGAAAAGTGTACGACGTGGATGAAGAAGTTTGAAAGCCGGATTAATAAAGACGATCCTCGTGTGTAAATCATTTTAAAATAAATCCTCCGGAGAGGAAACGTGTCGATCTGAACGCGTTTAGGAGGCGTGTTATTAGATGAGAACAGCACGCACCTACACACGCTGCCCAGAACTCTGGAGCTCATTCTGTCAGTAACGTCCGAGTTCTCTGATCACAGCACTCCGGGTTTTTATCCTTTTAGAGTTGTGTAAAAAATACACAGAAACAAAAGCTATTATTGATGAATGGATAAATAAACGAGTAATATGAATGAATGATGTCAATAAATGTTTATTTAACGCTCATGTCGTTTATCAGTGACATCATCAGCGTGCGCCGTCCGCCATGTTGGATTATTACATTAGTGAGAATAATAACGAGTTACTGAGACGATCAGTCCTGCTGTCAGTGTGTAATTACACTCGACATTTTCACTCTGTTCACAACACACAGCATCTGGAGGTGAACACACACACACACACACACACACACACACAGAGAAACAGAGAGGAGTGTATCTATAGAAAGAGTTTCAGCAGGAAGTGTGTGTGCTGCTGAAATGTTCCCATTATCCCTCACACACTCCGCTCGCTGTCACACTGTGAAACCTTATAATTCCAGATATATTTCCTTGAACATCATGATCAACTGATTAGCTGGTTTGTTAGTGCTAGATCTAACTGATGAGCCTCTGTGTGTGTGTGTGTGTGTGTGTGTGTGTGTAGAGAGAGAGAGAGAGAGAGAGAGAGAGACATGGCCATTCATTAGTCAGATGTATGGCTGTAATTTAGTGTGTGATGTGCAGAAGTTTCATTCATCATTAGCTTTACAGCTCCACGGTGGTGAGGAGCGCGCTCAGTGTCCGTCTCTCTACACACATTAATTATGCGGAATTAGCCGTCAGGATCATTAATTAGCGTGATGAATGTGTCGCTGGAATAACGGGGAGTAAAACGTGAGCGGCGCGGCGGCGGGTCAGAGGCGGTCTGGGTGGAGGTGCGACAGGAAGAAGAATTGCTGTCATTTGCTTTGTGGAGATGAAAATATCAGAAGATTTCTGACCGATATAAGTGAGGGGAAGGGGGTGGGGGGGTGGGGTTATGTGTGTGTGGTTGTGTGGTGGGGGGATTAGTCTTACACAAGTTTTACACACAAACACACGCAACAAGTTCTGTAGTGTTTCGAGACGAGACTCTGAAATGTCTGTTTACATCAGCCCAGAGTTCTGAAGAAATTAATCTACTCTGGGAAAAAGTCCGGTGTGTAGCTAAAGTGTGTGTGTGTGTGTGTGTGTGTGTATGTGTGTGTATGTGTGTATTTATGTGTGTGTATGTGTGTGTGTGTGTGTATGTGTGTGTATGTGTGTATGTATGTGTGTGTGTGTGTGTATGTGTGTATGTATGTGTGTGTATGTGTGTATGTGTGTATTTATGTGTGTGTATGTGTGTATGTATGTGTGATGGTGTGTGAGTGTGTGTGTGTAGTATCACACCCCCAACACCCGCCTTCTCTCTCTCTCTTTCCTCTTTTCTCAAGCGTTCTTCTCTACAAAGTGGTTATGGGGTTTATATCGGCTCCTGTCGCCACGGCGACCTTTTCCACGATAGCACACTGCATTTATATGCACTTAATTTCCTGTTTACTCTAGCGGTCTCCCATGGCTACAGGGAATTAAAGATTTACTGGGGTGATAGAGAGAAGAGGAAGAGATGAGTGGATCAGGACTACAGAGAAAATACACTTCTATAATTTTTAAGTCTGTAAACAATGTACTTTATTTCTCACAAATATATTTAATATTACATACATGTGATTTAATGTAGTGAAATGTTTTAGTTCGTGGTCCCACAGCGAACACAGAGAGCTCAACAGGGTGCAAAACTTCCTATAGTGCAGAGTGTGTGTGTGTGTATGTATGTATGTATGTGTGTGTGTGTGTGTGTGTGTGTGTGTGTGTATGCATGTGTGTGTATGTGTGTGTGTATGTGTGTGTATAGGTGTGTGTATGTGTGTGTGTGTGTGTGTGTATGTGTGTGTGTGTGTGTGTGTGTGTATGTATGTGTGTGTGTGTGTGGAGGGGGGGGGGTGGGGTGGTGGTGGTGGGTGTGTGTGTGTGTATGTGTGTGGATGATGTGTGTATGTGTGTGTGGGTGTGTGTGTGTGTGTGGTGTGTGTATGTGTGTGTATGTATGGGTATGTGTGGTGTATGTGTGTGTGTGTATGGTGTATGTGTGTGTGTATGTGTGTGTGTGTATGTGTGTATATGTGTGTGTGTGTGTGTGTGTGTGTGTGTGTATGTGTGTGTGTATGTGTGTGTGTGTGAGTAGGGGGGGGGGGGGGGGGAGGGGTGGTGGGGTGTGTGTGGGTGTGTGTGTATGTGTGTGTGTGTATGTGAGTAGTGTGTGTATGTGTGTGTGATGTAGGTGATGTGTGTGATGATGTGTGTATGTGTGTGTGTAGTGTGTAGTGTGTGAGGGGTATGTGTGTGTGTATGTGTGTGAGTGTGTGTGTGAGGGGTGTGTGTAGTGTGTGGATGTGGGAGGGTGTATGTGTGTGTGTATGTGTGTGTATGTGTGGTGTGTAGTGGGATGTGTGTGTATGGAATGTGTGTGGTGTGGTGTGTGTGGTGGATGTGGGCATGTGTGTGTGTATGTGTGAGTGGTGTGTGGGTGTGGGTGTGTGTGTGTATGTGTGTGTGGTGTGTGTGTATGTGGTGTGTGTGTGTGTGTGTGTGTGTGTGTGTTGTGTGTATGTGTGTGTGTGTGTATGTGGTATGTGTGTGTGGTAGGGTGTATGTGTGTGTGTATGTATGTGTGTATGTGTGTGTATGTGTGTGGTGTGTGTGTGGTGTGTGTGTATGTGTGTGTGTAGTGTGTATGTGTGTGTATGTGTGTGTGTGTAT
>CM022778.1:17974119-17976619 GCA_012411365.1 Ameiurus melas
ACCTCGGTGTCTCTGCCGTCGCAGAGGAAAAGTTCCTGGAACTTCTTACGGGAAATCACTCCAGGTAAATCACTTTTCTCAATGTAATACACGCATTTCCAAACAGACAGCAATACACTAAGACTTCATCTAATTCTAGTTCTAATTCTAAATTCTTGATGATTCCTACCGGTCAGTGGTACGGCTGCATCGTTCTTCTGTGCTCTGCACAATAAAGAGTAAACCGCCTTCGTGTCAACACGAAGTTCAGGGTGAGACTTTTCCACGGGCGTCCTCCGGTTTGCTTGTTGTGCAGAAAAGCTGAAAGACTCGCGCAGCCCAGCCAGGAAAAGCCAAATTGTCGTGGAAATTAGACAACACTCGCAGACACGACGTCGCACAAGTCTCCTCAGTGATAGGACGTTTGTGTTCGAGTGGGATGCTTCTGAGGACACGTCAATTGATTATAACCCATCGTATAACGAGAAGCATCAGGGGCAGTTATTTGGCCGAGGATTTATTGCGGCATAAAACAGCAGAAATGAGATCAGTCTCGTTTCTATGGAGATCTAACGTGAAAGAGACAAAAAAGAGCAGCGTCTGAAAAAGATGCGTAAAAAGGAGGCCAAGCAGCGTTGGGACAACAGGCACTTGTCTCAGAAGAAGCTGGATGAGATGATGGACAGGGACTGGAGAATCTTCTGGGAGGATTACAGCATCACTACTAAAGGAGGCAAAATCCCTAACCCCATCCACAACTGGAAGGAATGCGATATGCCCCCACACACACACACACACACTCTGGGTGTCATTGACATGCGTGGCTACAAAGACCCAACACCTACCACATCAGGGGTGTGGCAGAGACCGGTAGTGGTAAAACTGCGGCCTTCTTCATTCCACTATTGGTCTGGATCACCACACTTCCCAGACTGACAGGCTTGAGGAATCCAATCAGGGACCATATGCTGTGATTTTTGCCCCTACACGTGAGTTGGCCCAAAAGATTGAAGAAGAGGCCATTAAGTTTGGCAAACCACTGGACATTCAGACAGTGGCTGTGATTGGTGGAATCTCCAGAGAGGACCAAGGTTTTAAACTTAGGATAGGATGTGAGATAGTGATAGCCACACCCGGTCATTTGATTGACATGTTGGAGAATCGTTACCTGGTACTCAGCAGATACACATACATGGTACTGGATGAAGCTGACAGGAGGATTGACATGGGTTTTGAACCTGATGTCCAAAAGATTCTGGAACACATACTTGTGACCAATCAAAAACCAGACACCGATGAAGCTGAGGATCCAGAGAAGATGATGTTAAACTTTGAGTCTGGAAAACACAAATACAGATAGACAGACAGTCATGTTTACAGCCACTATGCCTCCTGCTGTAGAGCGATTAGCCAGAAGTTACCTGAGGTGTCCTGCTGTGGTCTACATTAGTTCTGCAGGGAAACCACATGAGAGAATGGAACAGAAGGTTATTCTGATGTCAGAAGCAGAGGAGAGGGAAAAAACTTTTGGAAGTCCAGTCATGTGACTCATTATTTTTATTGTACACTTCATGGTGGTAAAGGAAAGAGCAGAGATAGTTTGCTCTGTCCAACCTGAAGGCTGGAGCCAAGGATATCCTGGTGGCAGGAAGAGATATCGATATTCTCCATGGTTCTCAACTACGACATGGCCAAGAATATTGAGGACTTTATCCATCGTATTGGCCAAATGGGTCGTGCTGGAAAGAGTGGGGTAGCCATGACCTTCTTGACCAAAGCGTTCTCGTCTGTGTTCTATCACCTGAAGCAAGTCATACTGGAGAGTCCTGTGTCTACATGCCCACCTGAGCTCGCCAGCCACCCTGATGCTCAGCATAAGCCTGGCACCATTCTCACTAAGAAAAGGAGGGAAGAAACCATCTTTGCCTGAAATACAAACAAGTCTTGATGCAAACATCACTTCAGTCACACTCGACACTGTTGGATATCTTCCTCTTTCTCTCCTTCCATTATTCTATTCTCTCACTTCATATACAGCGAGGGATAAAAGTATTTGCTCCCCTGCTGATTTTGTACGTTTGCCCACTGATAAAGAAATGATCAGTCTATAATTTTAATGGTAGATTTATTTGAACAGTGAGAGACAGAATAACAACAAAAACATCCAGAAAAACGCGTCAAAAATATTATAAATCGATCTGCATTTTAATGAGGGAAATAAGTATTTGACCCCCTCTGTAAAACATGACTTAGTAATGACTTTTAATTTTCAATGCCCTGACTGAGGGAAGGAGGTTCTCACCCAAGATTTGACGGTACATGGCCCCGTCCATCGTCCCTTTGATGTGGTGAAGTTGTCCTGTCCCCTTAGCAGAAAAACCCCCCCAAAGCATAATGTCTCCACCTCCATGTTTGACGGTGTTGATGGTGTTCTTGGGGTCATAGGCAGCATTCCTCCTCCTCCAAACACGGCGAGTTGAGTTGATGAAGAGCTCCATTTTGGTCTCATCTGAACACAACA
>CM022778.1:17984119-17989119 GCA_012411365.1 Ameiurus melas
GCTAGGAAAATTAGCTAGACGGCTGGGTTTTAGTTAGCTATGCTGGTTCATTAGCTAGCTTAGCCAAATTATTCGTTTATTGGAGTGAGTAATGTAATCTGGTTATATTAGGAAAGGATCTTCAGGTCACATGGTTTGTGGGCAGACAGACAGACAGACAGACAGACAGACAGACAGACAGACAGACAGACAGACAGATAGATAGATAGATAGATAGATAGATAGATAGATAGATAGATAGATAGATAGATAGATAGATAGATAGATAGATAGATAGATAGATAGATAGATAGATAGATAGATTATGGGCTATATTCATAACATTTTATCTTTATTTATTATATTGATTTCTCAAAAATCTAAGCAAAATGAAATATACCTTTGATTAGGTCTCATTAATGATAAGTGTAGATATATGTGAGTTTTTGGAGGGGCTTTGACTTCCATGGAGAGGATGTGTCTCTGTTGTGGGTCTTCAGTTGTGCACACTCTGCCCCTATCTAGAGCACAAAAACTAATATATATATATATATATATATATATATATATATATAAATAAAAAATATATTTATGGTCTGAAGGTAACTATATCCTCAGGTCTTCATTTATTGAGCTCTAACACAAAATCAATCGAGCACCGTAGTCAGGTTGCATGCGTACGCTAGTGCTGAGAAGGTAACGTGTGGGAGAGAGAAAGAGAGAGAGATGGAGGGAAAAATAAAGGAGGTGTGATAAGTGTGTGATAAACGACACAGTGTTTTGCTAAGTGCGAATGTCCTTGATTAAGAATAAATCACACACTCGTTGTGAAAGGAGATGGTGCAGTGGAACTCTGCCTTCAGGGAGTTTACACTTAATTTAGAGAAGAAGAGAAACAGAATGAAAAGAAATTTAAAAGGTGAGGACGTTCACGAGACCTGCGGGGAGTCGTGTCAGTTCCGCTCTTTAAGTTGTAAATCACGTCACTGCGTTCAAATAAAACAGCAACATAAAATCCGACTACAGAGAAAGTAACGGCTTCAAATTTCACATCATCAGTGGAGATGAAACCGCTATCACAGCTAGCCAGCTAACATGGCCGCTAGTTATTCCTGCTGTGTTGTTAGGCCACCGTTAGCACATGCGATGCACCATCCTGAAAAGATTCTGGTGCCTTTGTGCTGTAAAGTTTGTTTTCATGTCACAAACCAGATGAAACCTTCAAGAGCTTAAACCTGTGACCAAGCCACAACAGATACGAGACACTGTGTAGCCTGTAGGAGGTAAATGTTTTGATTCTCTCTCGATTTTATTTGTAGTTTAAAGCAGTTTGATACCTTAAAGGTTTATAGTTACATAAGCTCTAAAGAAACCCCCCAAAAACACATTCATTCTTTAACATTTTGGGCCTTAAAGGGTTAACAGTGTTGATGATCCTGCACAGATCAGAGGATCAAAGAGGATCAGCACGTAAAGCAGCTGTACAACATAGATAAAGCAGGTGTAAAGTGTGAAGCAGGTGTACTACAGGTGTAAAGTGTGTAAAGCAGGTGTAGTACAGGTGTAAAGTGTGTGTAAAGTGTGTAAAGCAGGTGTAGTACAGGTGTAAAGTGTGTGTAAAGCAGGTGTAGTACAGGTGTAAAGTGTGTGTAAAGTGTGTAAAGCAGGTGTAGTACAGGTGTAAAGTGTGTAAAGCAGGTGTAGTACAGGTGTAAAGTGTGTGTAAAGTGTGTAAACCAGATGTATTAAAGGTGTAAAGTGTGTGTAAAGTGTGTAAAGCAGGTGTACTACAGGTGTAAAGTGTGTAAAGCAGGTGTAGTACAGGTGTAAAGTGTGTGTAAAGTGTGTAAACCAGATGTATTACAGGTGTAAAGTGTGTGTAAATTGTGTAAAGCAGGTGTACTACAGGTGTAAAGTGTGTAAAGCAGGTGTAGTACAGGTGTAAAGTGTGTGTAAAGTGTGTAAAGCAGATGTAGTACAGGTGTAAAGTGTGTGTAAAGTGTGTAAAGCAGATGTAGTACAGGTGTAAAGTGTGTGTAAAGTGTGTAAAACAGGTGTACTACAGTTGTAAAGTAGATGTAAAGTGTGTAAAGCAGGTGTAGTACAGGTGTAAAGTGTGTGTAAAGTGTGTAAAGCAGATGTAGTACAGGTGTAAAGTGTGTGTAAAGTGTGTAAAACAGGTGTACTACAGTTGTAAAGTAGATGTAAAGTGTGTAAAGCAGGTGTACTACAGTTGTAAAGTAGATGTAAAGTGTGTAAAGCAGGTGTACTACAGTTGTAAAGTAGATGTAAAGTGTGTAAAACAGGTGTACTACAGTTGTAAAGTAGATGTAAAGTGTGTAAAACAGGTGTACTACAGTTGTAAAGTAGATGTAAAGTGTGTAAAGCAGGTGTAGTACAGGTGTAAAGTGTGTGTAAAGTGTGTAAAGCAGATGTAGTACAGGTGTAAAGTGTGTGTAAAGTGTGTAAAACAGGTGTACTACAGTTGTAAAGTAGATGTAAAGCGTGTAAAGCAGGTGTCCTTTAACCTAATACACACAGAGCAGAAAAACATCATACTACAATCAATAAAATAATGACCACACAGGGCTCTTAAACTCAACCCCAACCCCCCGCCCCCAGACCGGCTGGACCGGTTCACCTTCATTCAGATCTTTTCATGAAGTGCAGTAATATGTGTTCATCTGCTCAGACATGTTCCTACACCCTCAGACAGACAGAGAGAATGTTTCTTCTTCCTTTTTCTGCTCCCCAGAGTCGATTCTCCACAGAACCCATTACACACCGGCATTTCAGCAGCACGGCGGGATTATTGCTTTTTACTCCAAATGATTCATGCACCCCGTCTCTCTCTTCTCTCCACCTCACTCACTTTCTGCACTCAGAGATAATTTACTGCTCCGTGGAGGATCAGAAGATTCCCACGCTCAGGATGGAGTGATCTTTAAAACCATATTTAACATCTCAGTCTTTTTGTGAGGGAAATTAGGTTCTGTTAAGAACACTTGGTTACGTCGTTTAATTTATGATTCTATTGCTTTTACTGTTCTTTCTCTGTGTGCTGAAGTTTTTATGATCTACAACCTTATTGAACAGACAACGCTGCTGAGAGTACGGGGTACCCGAGACACCTGAGACACCAGAGTTACCTGAGGAAGGAGAGAACAAGTAGACTGACCAAGTGAGAAAGAAATGGAGCTGGTGACAAACAGAAAACAAGAAAACAGACAGACAGAAGGATGGATGGGTGTACAGATAGATAGACAGACAGACAGACAGACAGACAGAAGGATGGATGGGTGTACAGACAGACAGACAGACAGACAGAAGGATGGACAGACAGACAGACAGACAGAAGGATGGACAGACAGACAGACAGAAGGATGGATGGGTGTACAGACAGAATAGACAGACAGACAGACAGACAGACAGACAGACAGACAGACAGAAGGATGGATGGGTGTACAGACAGACAGACAGACAGACAGACAGAAGGATGGATGGGGTGTACGAACGAATAAACTAGACGAACGCAGACAGACAGACAGAAGGATGGACAGACAGACAGACAGACAGAAGGATGGACAGACAGACAGACAGACAGAAGGATGGATGGGTGTACAGATAGATAGACAGACAGACAGACAGACAGAAGGATGGATGGGTGTACAGACGAACGACAGACCAGACAGAAGGATGGACAGACAGACGAACGACAGAAGGATGGATGAACAGACAGACAGACAGAAGGATGGACAGACAGACAGACAGACAGACAGAAGGATGGATGGGTGTACAGACAGATAGACAGACAGACAGACAGACAGAAGGATGGATGGGTGTACAGACAGACAGACAGACAGAAGGATGGACAGACAGACAGACAGAAGGATGGATGGGTGTACAGACAGACAGACAGACAGAAGGATGGATGGGTGTACAGACTTGACAGACAGACAGACAGACAGAAGGATGGACAGACAGACAGACAGACAGAAGGATGGACAGACAGACAGACTCAGCCACATTAGCATAAGTAACTTGCTAGCTACAATCTCATCACATGTGTTCATTGCACAGTCCATCCCATAAGAAGAAACAAACATTGTGGACAGAACTGTCTCACTGAGAGTCAGTGAGACAACTATCTGTCTAATAGCACACACTTTAATCACTGTTCTGATTAGCAGTCTGATTTCTGAAGGCATTTCCATGGTTACATTAAGCATTTTAAACATAAAGGCCCCTGACAGGAAGTACGGAACTCATCAGCTAGCACCAATTAGTGATGCTAATTATTTTTAATTAATTAGGACAGTTAAGTCTGTGTTTAAAAGACGATCTGTGACCCGGATCACCATCTCTCACTCTGTCTCTCTGTCTCTCTGTCTCTCTCACTCTGTCTCTCTCACTCTGTCTCTCTCACTCTCATTCTGTCTTTCTCTCTCACTCTGTCTCTCTCTCACTCTCTCTCACTCTGTCTCTCTGTCTCTCTCACTCTCTCTCCCTGTCTACTCACCTTCTGTTCTCTGTCTCTCTCTCAACTCTGTCTCTCTGTCTCTCTCACTCTGTCTCTCTGTCTCTGTCTCTCTCACTCTGTCTCTCTGTCTCTCTCACTCTGTCTCTCTGTCTCTGTCTCTCTCACTCTGTCTCTCTCACTCTCATTCTGTCTTTCTCTCTCACTCTGTCTCTCTCTCACTCTCTCTCACTCTGTCTCTCTGTCTCTCTCACTCTCTCTCCCTGTCTCTCTAACTCTGTCTCTCTGTCTCTGTCTCTCTCAATCTGTCTCTCTGTCTCTCTCACTCTGTCTCTCTGTCTCTGTCTCTCTCACTCTGTCTCTCTGTCTCTCTCACTCTGTCTCTCTGTCTCTATCTCTCTCACTACTGTCTCTCTCACTCTCATTCTGTCTTTCTCTCTCTCTGTCTCTCTCTCACTTTCTCACTCCTAGCGCGTGTAGCAGCATTGTGTAGTAAATAGCCAGCGGTGGCCAGCCAGAATAGCGTTGTATGGTGTAGCGTGTA
>CM022778.1:17996619-18006619 GCA_012411365.1 Ameiurus melas
ATTATTATTATTATGAAAAACAATTACTATGTTTACATGGACAGCAGTAATCTAATTATTGACCTTATTTTGAGTAAGACAGTATTGTGATTAAGGTGTTTACATGAGTTGCGTTTAGAATATTCCTGTTATAATATACATGTTATAGAACATAAATCTATTAACGGCACATGTCATTATGTCCCCACGCCATGCCAACCGACGTCCCTCCAGAATTTCACATATCCACATACAGTTCGTCTTCAGTATGGAACCGTATACAGTTTTGGGTGTTAATTTTACAAAAGCTTCAAGTGCAGTTGATTATTAGCCATGCTATATGTGCAAATATACGACCGCTTGAAGCCGTGGGCTGCGTTCCAAACTGCGTACTACTAAATAGCAGCTGATATATATGTATTTCACCTTCTAGTACGCAGTTTGGGAAGCAGCCGTGCTCTCTTGTTTGCCGTAAAACGGTTTGTGTGATCGTGTCCTGTCAAAAAACGTCCTGTCACAACGTTAATAATGTGATTAAGGTGTGTACATGTCTGTAATACACCTCAATAATGCAGCTAAAACAGAAATATTCCACACGTCTTAAATCGTTTTTTTGTTTACTTCGAGTACGAGAATTTAGCCGGATTAAGGTCATTAAAAATCGGGTTAATATTGGATTATTGTTGTCCATGTAAACGTACTGAGTGTCACTGTGACAAAGTATTTAATGTGTGGTTTTATTTAGGGTTTTTAATTCTGCAGCTATACACTTAAAATATGATTATTTTTTTCAAGATTTTATTTTTGTTGGTCACTAAATAAATGTCTTCTGTTTTGTTCAAATTCAGTATTGATGCTGCAAGGGATGATGGCACTCTTGGAAGACTGGTTAATGATGAGCACATTAACCCCAACTGCAAAATGAAGAGAATCATTGTGGAAGGAAAGCCCCATTTGTGCCTTTTTGCTTTAAGAGACATAACACCTGGAGAGGAGGTCACATATCATTATAGAGATGCTGATTGTCCCTGGAGGAGTAAAGTAAGAATGTTACTTCTTGTAGCAATCTTGGATAATTAGATGCCAAATAGTGAATGTCTATGTATTTTTACAGCATCACTCCATTACATAGTATTGTGGTGGAAGAATAAACTGATATTCTGAGCTTGTAGAGTATGTAGGGATGGATGTAGAGTGTGTAGGGATGGGTGTAGAATATGTAGGGATGGTTGTAGAGTGTGTAGGGATGGGTGTAGAGTGTGTAGGGATGGATGTAGAGTGTGTAGTGATGGGTGTAGAGTGTGTAGTGATGGGTGTAGAGTGTGTAGTGATGGGTGTAGAGTGTGTAGGGATGGGTGTAGAGTGTGTAGGGATGGATGTAGAGTGTAGGGATGGGTGTAGAGTGTGTAGTGATGGGTGTAGAGTGTGTAGGGATGGATGTAGAGTGTGTAGGGATGGGTGTAGAGTGTGTAGGGATGGGTGTAGAGTGTGTAGGGATGGGTGTAGAGTGTGTAGGGATGGATGTAGAGTGTGTAGGGATGGGTGTAGAGTGTGTAGGGATGGATGTAGAGTGTGTAGTGATGGATGTAGAATGTAGTGATGGGTGTAGAGTGTGTAGTGATGGATGTAGAGTGTGTAGTGATGGATGTAGAGTGTGTAGGGATGGATGTAGGGATGGGTGTAGTGTGTTTAGTGATGGATGTAGAGTGTTTAGGGATGGGTGTAGAGTGTGTAGGGATGGATGTAGAGTGTGTAGTGATGGATGTAGAGTGTGTAGTGATGGGTGTAGAGTGTGTAGTGATGGGTGTAGAGTGTGTAGGGATGGGTGTAGAGTGTGTAGGGATGGATGTAGAGTGTGTAGTGATGGATGTAGAATGTGTAGTGATGGGTGTAGAGTGTGTAGTGATGGATGTAGAGTGTGTAGTGATGGATGTAGAGTGTGTAGTGATGGATGTAGAGTGTGTAGTGATGGATGTAGAGTGTGTAGGGATGGGTGTAGAGTGTGTAGGGATGGATGTAGAGTGTGTAGTGATGGATGTAGAGTGTGTAGTGATGGATGTAGAGTGTGTAGTGATGGGTGTAGAGTGTGTAGTGATGGGTGTAGAGTGTGTAGTGATGGATGTAGAGTGTGTAGGGATGGATGTAGAGTGTGTTTAGTGATGGGTGTAGAGTGTGTAGTGATGGTTGTAGAGTGTGTAGTGATGGGTGTAGAGTCTGTAGTGGTGGGTGTAGAGTGTGTAGTGATGGATGTAGAGTGTGTAGTGATGGATGTAGAGTGTGTAGTGATGGGTGTAGAGTGTGTAGTGATGGATGTAGAGTGTGTAGTGATGGATGTAGAGTGTGTAGTGATGGATGTAGAGTGTGTAGTGATGGGTGTAGAGTGTGTAGGGATGGATGTAGAGTGTGTAGTGATGGATGTAGAATGTGTAGTGGTGGGTGTAGAGTGTGTAGTGATGGATGTAGAGTGTGTAGTGATGGATGTAGAGTGTGTAGTGATGGATGTAGAGTGTGTAGGGATGGATGTAGGGATGGGTGTAGTGTGTTTAGTGATGGGTGTAGAGTGTGTAGTGATGGTTGTAGAGTGTGTAGTGATGGGTGTAGAGTCTGTAGTGGTGGGTGTAGAGTGTGTAGTGATGGATGTAGAGTGTGTAGTGATGGGTGTAGAGTGTGTAGTGATGGATGTAGAGTGTGTAGGATGGATGTAGAGTGATGATGGGTGTAGAGTGTGTAGTGATGGGTGTAGATGTGTAGGGATGGGTGTAGAGTGTGTAGGGATGTGTGTAGAGTGTGTAGGGATGGGTGTAGAGTGTGTAGGATGGGTGTGTATGTGTAGGGATGTGTGTAGAGTGTGTAGTGATGGGTGTAGAGTTGTAGTGGTGGGGTAGAGTGTGGATGGATGTGTGTGTGTAGGATGGATGTAGGTGTGTAGGGATGGATGTAGAGTGTGTAGGGATGGGTGTAGAGTGTGTAGGGATGTGTGTAGAGTGTGTAGGGATCGATGTAGAGTGTAGGGATGGATGTAGTGGGATGGATGTAGGGATGGGTGTAGAGTGTTTAGGGATGTGTGTAAAGTGTGTAGGGATGGATGTAGGGATGGGTGTAGAGTGTGTAGTGATGGGTGTAGAGTGTGTAGGGATGGATGTAGAGTGTGTAGGGATGGGTGTAGAGTGTGTAGGGATGGGTGTAGAGTGTGTAGGGATGTGTGTAGAGTGTGTAGGGATGTGTGTAGAGTGTGTAGGGATGGATGTAGAGTGTGTAGGGATGGATGTAGCGTGTGTAGGGATGGGTGTAGAGTGTGTAGGGATGGATGTAGAGTGTGTAGGGATGGGTGTAGAGTGTGTAGGGATGGGTGTAGAGTGTGTAGGGATGGATGTAGAGTGTGTAGGGATGGGTGTAGAGTGTGTAGGGATGGATGTAGAGTGTGTAGGGATGGGTGTAGAGTGTGTAGGGATGGGTGTAGAGTGTGTAGGGATGGGTGTAGAGTGTGTAGTGATGGGTGTAGAGTGTGTAGGGATGGGTGTAGAGTGTGTAGGGATGGGTGTAGAGTGTAGGGATGGATGTAGAGTGTGTAGGGATGGGTGTAGAGTGTGTAGGGATGGGTGTAGAGTGTGTAGGGATGGGTGTAGAGTGTGTAGGGATGGGTGTAGAGTGTGTAGGGATGGGTGTAGAGTGTGTAGGGATGGGTGTAGTGTAGGGATGGGTGTAGAGTGTGTAGGGATGGGTGTAGAGTGTGTAGGGATGGGTGTAGAGTGTGTAGGGATGGGTGTAGAGTGTGTAGGGATGGGTGTAGAGTGTGTAGGGATGGGTGTAGAGTGTGTAGGGATGGGTGTAGAGTGTGTAGGGATGGGTGTAGAGTGTGTAGGGATGGATGTAGAGTGTGTAGTGATGGGTGTAGAGTGTGTAGTGATGGGTGTAGAGTGTGTAGGGATGGGTGTAGAGTGTGTAGGGATGGGTGTAGAGTGTGTAGGGATGGGTGTAGTGTAGGGATGGGTGTAGAGTGTGTAGGATGGGTGTAGAGTGTGTAGGGATGGGTGTAGAGTGTGTAGGGATGGATGTAGAGTGTGTAGGGATGGGTGTAGAGTGTGTAGGGATGGGTGTAGAGTGTGTAGGGATGGGTGTAGAGTGTGTAGGGATGGATGTAGAGTGTGTAGGGATGGATGTAGAGTGTGTAGGGATGGGTGTAGAGTGTGTAGGGATGGGTGTAGAGTGTGTAGGGATGGATGTAGAGTGTGTAGGGATGGGTGTAGAGTGTGTAGGGATGGGTGTAGAGTGTGTAGGGATGGATGTAGAGTGTGTAGTGATGGATGTAGAGTGTGTAGTGATGGGTGTAGAGTGTGTAGGGATGGATGTAGAGTGTGTAGGGATGGATGTGGAGTGTGTAGGGATGGGTGTAGTGTAGGGATGGGTGTAGAGTGTGTAGGGATGCTTAGAACAGTGCCAGTCAGTCACTATATGGCACTGCTCACATGTTACATGCTGTTTCAGGAACAGAATTTACCCTCTACTTTTATATGTAATAGTGACTGTTATTGTTTCAGGGGACAAAGTGTGGATTGGATGCAAACAATAATGGTCTGGAGTCAGGTGCTACCTCTGGAGATGTTACCCAGTGGACCCAACATTCACAACAGAAATCTGCTTCCCACATCGAGGTAATTAAACTGCTTTAATTCATGCGAGTTCCAAACAGTAAATGCTACATCTGCACAATCTATTCTGCCGATGTAGACAGTGGAGTGCTCAGTTATGAGCTTTATGCAGTGGTGCTCCTTAAACATGCGATGCATATACTAACACCTTCTGCTTTTCTCCTGTGGACTTTGCTCACCTACCTCATATACTTCAGCCATGACAACGCTATGAGATATCACACCTCAACCAGGCTATGCATTTGCTAATCTCTTGAGCTTCTCCCTTGCAGACTTTGCTCGTTGACCCATCCATCTCAGAGCTGCACCCCAGCTGTGCTATGTATTTTCCAAACCTAATTTCATGTACTTTTACCAGGCTTGCCTTAATACTGTTGCAAGATGCCCCCTCTCCTACCTTCTCAGCCACTGCTTCACTGCATCGTGGTGACTGGTCTGTGTTATGCGTGTCATATTCCTGGTTTAGTATACTGTAAATGTTTCATTTTCAGATCCATGTCAGCACTGCTACAATATGCCCTCTCATCTAACTACTCATCAGCGACACCAGTGCATTACTGCACCTTAGTTATGTTGATTGACTGCTAATCCTAATTTACTTTACTCCAATGACTTCTTTTCTAGAGCCCCATTAATGATGCTGAGGGATGTCACTGACCTTGCCACAGTCTTGTACCTCAGCTATGCACTTTTTTACTAATGCTGTAATGCTGCACCTTCACTGTGCTTTAAATCTACAAATACTAATGTCATTGCCTCCAACTCCTTAACACTGCTACACAGAAGCTATTTCTCTCTTACTGTTGCTGTTCCACAGCTCCATTTCACATAGTGTTATACCAGTATTAGAGACCCTCCATTTGTGTTTCTCTTTTTGGACCAGCTTCTACAGTACCTAAATAACTTCTAGCAATCACTTTCACTGCTATCAGTTTACTGCTCTTGGCCTGCTGACCCAACGGCTGGACATAGATTCTGTAAAGGTCCAGTACAATGCTTTGTAAAATGCATTCACAGTCCACCCTATGCTATCTTTGTGTGTCCAATCTTGTAACCCTTACTACCAACACTTGCTTGTAACTTGAAAGTTTAACTGAGTCCAGGATCATGGAAAGCTCTTTAAAAAAGCTCAGGTTATCAGTTTTCTGCCCATTTTTCTGTTCTGCAATCTGTCCTTTTTATTACAGTATGTTAAATGTGTGGTTAAACTAGCAAATGGGATTACTAGTGTACATGGGTATGAAACAGCTTTTTATATGTATTTTTAACACGATAAATGTTATGTCTCTACAGTGTACACCAGGTCCCCACAAGATGACTACTTTAAAATATTCTCTTTTTTTCTACAAATACCTTCTTTGCTTGGTGTGTATTAGCCTAAAATACTTTCTACAACTTTACACTGTTCATCTTAGTTATGGTATATCAACATACTAATAAGCCCCAAAGTAAAAGAGACTGTTTTGCCTTTTTCAGGTGACAGAAAGTGGAGTAGAGGCGGACAGTAATCGTTTGGAGTCAGGTGGTGCCTCTAGAGATGATCATCATTGCCCCCAACATTCACAGCATGAGTCTACATTCTTCAATCTGGTATGGAACTGCTTTTTAAATGTAATTTATAATATAGTAAACGTTAAGTCCCCACAATGTACATTGTACTCTACCAGTGTGTACAAAGGAGTGATTTCAATTGACAATTGAAGTGGTACCCCTCCCCCACTGGGTCCCCACACTCTCTTTTAACATGAAACTTTACACAGGTCCCCACAAGATGCCTACTTTAAAATATTCTTTTTTTTTTCTACAAAAATCTTCTTTGCTTGGTGTGTTTTAGCCTAAAATACTTTCTACAACTTTACACTGTTCAGCTTAGTTATGGTATACCAACATACTTTTACTTTTGGGCTTATTAGTGACTGTTTTGCCTTTTTCAGGTGACAGAAAGTGGAGTAGAGGCAGACAGTAATCGTTTGGAGTCAGGTGGTGCCTCTAGAGATGATCATCATTGCACCCAACATTCACTGCATGATTCTTCAGTCTGTAATCTGGTATGGAACTGCTTTTTTAATGTATTTTATAATATAGTAAACGTTAAGTCCCCACAATGTACATTGTACTCTACCAGTGTGTACAAAGGAGTGATTTCAATTGACAACTGAAGTGGTACCCCTCCCCCACTGGGTCCCCACGCTCTCTTTTAACATGAAACTTTACACAGGTCCCCACAAGATGCATACTTTAAAATATTCTCTTTTTTTCTACAAATACCTTCTTTGCTTGGTGTGTATTAGCCTAAAATACTTTCAACAACTTTACACTGTTCATCTTAGTTATGGTATATCAACATACTAATAAGCCCCAAAGTAAAAGAGACTGTTTTGCCTTTTTCAGGTGACAGAAAGTGGAGTAGAGGCGGACAGTAATGGTTTGGAGTCAGATGGTGCCTCTGGAGATGATCATCATTGCCCCCAACATTCACAGCACGAGTCTACATTCTTCAATCTGGTATGGAACTGCTTTTTAAATGTAATTTATAATATAGTAAACGTTAAGTCCCCACAATGTACATTGTACTCTACCAGTGTGTGCAAAGGAGTGATTTCAATTGACAATTGAAGTGGTACCCCTCCCCCACTGGGTCCCCACACTCTCTTTTAACATGAAACTTTACACAGGTCCCCACAAGATGACTACTTTAAAATATTCTCTTTTTTTTCTGCAAATACCTTCTTTGCTTGGTGTGTTTTAGCCTAAAATACTTTCTACAACTTTACACTGTTCAGCTTAGTTATGGTATACCAACATACTTTTACTTTTGGGCTTATTAGTGACTGTTTTGCCTTTTTCAGGTGACAGAAAGTGGAGTAGAGGCGGACAGTAATCGTTTGGAGTCAGGTGGTGCCTCTAGAGATGATCATCATTGCCCCCAACATTCACAGCATGAGTCTACATTCTTCAATCTGGTATGGAACTGCTTTTTAAATGTAATTTATAATATAGTAAACGTTAAGTCCCCACAATGTACATTGTACTCTACCAGTGTGTACAAAGGAGTGATTTCAATTGACAATTGAAGTGGTACCCCTCCCCCACTGGGTCCCCACACTCTCTTTTAACATGAAACTTTACACAATACAGTTCCGTGTGTTTATCTTTGTTAATCAAAACCCTTGTTTTCTACACATTCAATTTTATTTACTTAATTACTTAATAAATTAGTTAATTATACTTTGAGGATTAATTGTGATTTGGGGTGGTTTTAGATGATAAGTATAATAGGTGAAAAAAGTCATCATCTGGAATCTGATCTGGAGATGATTGGAGAACAAATGGAGAACATTTAGTTTTTATAGCTTTATGCAGTATGTGCCAAAAGTAGCCTTGTTGGCTTAATAAGAGAAGTTCAAATGTAACCAAAAGGCAAATAATTTTTTCCCCACTTATTTTCCACTACTGTATTTTAAATATGAAATCTTTTGAAGTCTCATTACATTTTGTAATCTATCATTTGTTTGTTTTTTAACTCAGCAGGTGCCAGATGAAACATCTGCTGATGACCAGTATCGTATACCGCAGTCACAAGTGGAAACAAGCACTCCTCAGGTTGGATAAATTGTCACTTTTCTGGACCTTTTCAATTAGTGTTCATATTAAAATTGTTTTTTTTTATAGCTTGATGAGGTAAAAGGCCATAATGCCTGATCGATCAGTAGTGTGGAAAATAGTGAAGATGAATATGTCCCTGAGTCTTCATGTAGTAGCTCAGATTAAAGTGCCTGCAGTCATGTGATTTCAGTTTCTGAAAGGAAAACCAAGAAAAGGACAAAAAGATGTCCTTTACTTAGTCCTAGCACTGGTCAGTCTAGTGCTGCAGTTTCCACTGAATCTGAAGTTGTATCTGACCAGTCAAGCTCTGTTTTGGTCAGAGGAGTTTCAAAACCAACTAATAAAGCGAGTGTCTGATAAGAAACAGTACTGTTTGTTTGGCAGCAAACCACTATCAAAAATAGCAAGACACTTAGAGCAGGTTCATAGCACTGAGTCTGAAGTTGTGAAAGCTTTGAGTTTTCCAAAAGGTTCAAAAGACAGGAAAACCTTGCTAGATCACCTCAGGAATAGAGGGAATATTACACATAATGCTGTAGTTGTACAGCATGGAGAAGGTGAACTTGTACCTTGTTATTATTATTATTATTATTATTATTATTATTATTATTATTATTATTATTATTATTATTATTATTATGAGGTGTCCTTAATAATTTAGGATGCATTCAAAAAGAGTGCACTTGTTCTGTGTTTAAGCAAGCCCAGAAAACCTCATCTGAGCAAGCAACAGAACCAACCAGTATCACATCTGTTCCCAAAGGTGTTGTCTGATAAACAAACATGATTGTTTTCATGAAATTGAAAGACATTGTATGTTTTGACTAACTTTGTCTTACATTTGTTCAGGTGTTAAGGTGGTAAAGAAAAAGAAATGGGAGACCAGTGAAGTGAAAGCAGTTGAAAAACATCTGTACAAGTTCATAAAAACTTGCACAGTGCCAGGAAAAAAAAACATTGTGAGGCCTGTATTAAAGCTGAGCCTGTTGCACTGAAAGGCAGGGTTGGTTGTTTAAGTTCTTTGTAAAAATAAATAAATAAATACAATCACTGCCTTTAAAAGTAAAATGTAACCCAGAAAAAGTCTGCATGGTTTCACTTGGTTTTATTTGCACAGATCATTGCTAGTTTAATTTTTTATTGTTATTATTATTATTATTAAGTTTATGCCTGGAATTTTGCATTGTATTGTTCTGTACAAAAGTTTTTACATTTAATTTGTGAGAAACTTTTGAGTGTTAATTAGTAACTGTCTGAAAATATTATATCTGTGCAAAAATACTGCATTGCAAATGGAAAAAATGTTTAAGATTAAAAATAAAAGGCCTGTTGTTATTCATGTGACTTTATCAATTATCTTTATATAATATAATATGCATTATAGCACCTTCCCAATTGTTTGTAAATTGCGTCCCCAGATTGTTCACAAGTACCTACAATGTAGATATACCAGAATAATAGTGTGTGTGTGTCTGCTCGTCCTCAAAAGCTCGGTCTACCAGAAATTGTCCCCAAAATGTGGAAAAATGTCACATTGCTTTATTGACGTTTTTTCTGTAATTTAAAGTGACAGGCGTCTTTACCGCTTCAACAGAAACACAAATCTGTCTTTGGTTTGCTCCTAAACCTTTTAGAAATACGGGTCCCCGCATTGAAGGATTCAGCACGTAGTCCCCAAGATAGACTTGCACAAGTATGTGTGTGTGTGTGTGTGTGTGTGTGTGTGTGTGTGTGTGTGTGTGTATGTGTGTGTGTATGTGTGTGTG
>CM022778.1:18014119-18021619 GCA_012411365.1 Ameiurus melas
AGAGAGAGAGAGATAAAGAGAGAGAGAGAGACAGATAAAGAGAGAGAGAGACAGATAAAGAGAGAGAGAGACAGATAAAGAGAGATTCAGACAGATAAAGAGAGAGAGAGAGAGAGAGACAGATAAAGAAAGAGAGAGACAGATAAAGAGAGAGAGAGAGAGACAGATAAAGAATGAGAGCAAGAGACAGATAAAGAGAGAGAGAGAGAGAGAGAGACAGAGAGATAAAGAATGAGAGCGAGAGACAGATAAAGAGAGAGAGAGAGACAGATAAAGAAAGAGAGAGAGACAGATAAAGAAAGAGAGAGACAGATAGAGAGAGAGACAGATAAAGAATGAGAGCAAGAGACAGATAAAGAGAGAGAGACAGATAAAGAGAGAGAGAGAGAGAGAGAGAGACAGATAAAGAAAGAGAGCGAGACAGATAAAGAGAGAGAGAGAGACAGATAAAGAAAGAGAGAGAGAGACAGATAAAGAAAGAGAGAGACAGATAAAGAATGAGAGAGACAGACAGATAAAGAGAGAGAGAGACAGACAGATAGAATAAATGTGTCGTCTTGGTCTTATTGTTTTAATAAATAATAATGAATTTAATTACACTCTGCCAAATTAATGATGCTGTTTAATTAGTACAGCTTCTTCACCCTGTGAAATTATTCAGAGGAACCGTAAACATTCAGCAGGTTCTGGGAAAATATTTGTACAATGTTCTAATTCGTCAATTTTTTTACACCTCATGTTTATAATCATCACGTGGAGAACCTGTTAGAACCAAATGTTCTGCTGATCTAAAACTGGAGGAAGAATAGAAATATGATGCATGAACGCGTCATGTGATTTAGTTCAGGGTCAATAAACTGAGATAAATGTACTCTGTTTATTAAATGGGTTCCTGTGCTCTAGAACCCGGACACTTTAACTGCAGTATGAACATCTGAGAAGGAAAAGCCTTTTCCCTCCAGTCCACACCATCAGCATAAAACACCTCCAAATACTGCAGCAGCTTCAGAGTTCTGTTCAACAGGAAGTGCCGTTTGACTGGAAATCTTGGTGATAATGAGCTTTCTGCTCATTGGGTCACAATTGGACCCATCCAATCTAATCTAATCAAACCCTAATCCGATGCTAATGAAACCCTGATTAGAAATTGATTTGTTCATCAGCTGAAACAATGCGTGCTACTTACATATTGAATTGCACCTTCAGCTCGTTCGGGCCCTCGGTGACATCAACTATTAAACTCCACATTTTCTGCACCTATAATTCCTCAGTAAAGCCAAGAGGTCACGAGTGAACCCTCACACAACCACCAACAACCTCCAAACATACAACATCACTTCCTGTCCTGGTGTAAACTCGGATATTCCACAGGATACAATTATAAAGCCATACTGATTCCTTTGTGTGTGGTATTTGTTGATGGAGGATGTTGGTGTGTGATGGAGTTTGATGGAGGATGTTGGTCTGTGTGATGGAGTTTGATGGAGGATGTTGGTGTGTGATGGAGTTTGATGGAGGATGTTGGTGTGTGATGGAGTTTGATGGAGGATGTTGGTCTGTTTGATGGAGTTTGATGGAGGATGTTGGTCTGTGTGATGGAGTTTGATGGAGGATGTTGGTGTGTGATGGAGTTTGATGGAGGATGTTGGTGTGTGATGGAGTTTGATGGAGGATGTTGGTCTGTGTGATAGAGTTTGATGGAGGATGTTGGTGTGTGATGGAGTTTGATGGAGGATGTTGGTCTGTGTGATGGAGTTTGATGGAGGATGTTGGTCTGTGTGATGGAGTTTGATGGAGGATGTTGGTGTGTGATGGAGTTTGATGGAGGATGTTGGTGTGTGTGATGGAGTTTGATGGAGGATGTTGGTGTGTGATGGAGTTTGATGGAGGATGTTGGTCTGTGTGATGGAGTTTGATGGAGGATGTTGGTGTGTGATGGAGTTTGATGGAGGATGTTGGTGTGTGATGGAGTTTGATGGAGGATGTTGGTCTGTGTGATGGAGTTTGATGGAGGATGTTGGTCTGTGTGATGGAGTTTGATGGAGGATGTTGGTGTGTGATGGAGTTTGATGGAGGATGTTGGTGTGTGATGGAGTTTGATGGAGGATGTTGGTGTGTGATGGAGTTTGATGGAGGATGTTGGTCTGTGTGATGGAGTTTGATGGAGGATGTTGGTTTTTGAGATTTGTGTGTGATGGAGTTTGATGGAGGATGTTGGTGTGTGATGGAGTTTGATGGAGGATGTTGGTGTGTGATGGAGTTTGATGGAGGATGTTGGTTGTGTGATGGAGTTTGATGGAGGATGTTGGTCTGTGTGATGGAGTTTGATGGAGGATGTTGGTGTGTGATGGAGTTTGATGGAGGATGTTGGTGTGTGATGGAGTTTGATGGAGGATGTTGGTGTGTGATGGAGTTTGATGGAGGATGTTGGTGTGTGATGGAGTTTGATGGAGGATGTTGGTGTGTGATGGAGTTTGATGGAGGATGTTGGTGTGTGATGGAGTTTGATGGAGGATGTGTGGTTTGTGTGATGGAGTTTGATGGAGGATGTTGGTGTGTGATGGAGTTTGATGGAGGATGTTGGTCTGTGTGATGAGTTTGATGGAGGATGTTGGTGTGTGATGGAGTTTGATGGAGGATGTTGGTGTGTGATGGAGTTTGATGGAGGATGTTGTGTGTGATGGAGTTTGATGGAGGATGTGGTGTGTGTGAGTTATTTTTTAATAGGAGGATGGGTGTGTTGTTATAATTTTTATAATGTGTATAGTTATGTTGTGTTTGATGGAGGATGTTGGTGTGTGATGGAGAGGGGGGGGGGTTGTGATGGAGTTGATGGGGATGTTGGGTGTGATGGAGTTGTGGAGTGGTTGTGATGGAGGAGGAGGGTGTGATGGAGTTGGGGGGTGTGATGGAGTTTGATGGAGGTGGTGGGTGATGGGTTTGATGGAGATGTTGGTTGTGTGATGGAGTTTGATGGATGTTGGTGGGTGTGTGTGGAGTTTGATGGAGGATGTGGTGTGTGATGGAGTTTGATGGAGGATGTTGGTGTGTGATGGAGTTTGATGGAGGATGTGGTGTGTGATGGAGTTTGATGGAGGATGTTGGTTGTGTGGAGTTTGTGGAGGAGTGGGTGTGGAGTTGATGGAGGATGTTGGTGTGTGGTTTGTGAGGATGGTGTAAGTGGGTGTGATGGAGTTATGTGATGGAGGATGAGTGTGTGATGGAGTTTGATGGAGGTGTTGGGGTGTGTGTGGGTGATGGAGGATGTTGGTGTGTGATGGAGTGATGGATGGTGTGTGATGGAGTTTGATGGAGGATGTTGGTGGTGATGGAGTTTGATGGAGGATGTTGGTTGTGTGATGGAGTTTGAGGAGGATGTTGTGTGATGGTTGATGGAGGATGTTGTGTGTGTGAGTTTGATGGAGGATGTTGGTGTGTGATGGAGTTTGATGGAGGATGTTGGTGTATGATTAGGAGGATGTTGGTGTGTGATGGAGTTTGATGGAGGATGTTGGTGTGGTGATGGAGTTTGATGGAGGATGTTGGTGTGTGATGGAGTTTGATGGAGGATGTTGGTGTGTGATGGAGTTGATGGAGGATGTTGGTGTGTGATGGAGTTTGATGGAGGATGTTGGTGTGTGATGGAGTTTGATGGAGGATGTTGGTGTGTGATGGAGTTTATGAGATGTTGTGTGGTGATGGAGTTTGATGGAGGAGTTGGTCTGTGTGATGGGGATGGAGGAGTTGGTGTGTGATGGAGTTGGGGAGTTGGTGTGATGGAGTTTGATGTTGGTGATGAGTTTGTGTGTGGGTTGATGGGAGTTGGGTGGTGAGGGTTGGAGGAGTTGTGGGTGTGGTGGTGATGGAGTGATGGAGGTTGGGGATGAGTGATGGAGGATGTTGGTGGGGGGGGGGGGGGGGGGTTGAGGAGGGTTGGTGTGGTGTGAGGAGAGGGAGTTGGTGTGTGATGGAGTTGATGGAGGAGTTGGTGGGGTTGGGTGGGTGATGGGTTGATGGAGGTGTTGGTGTGTGGAGTTGATGAGGGTGGTGTGGGAGGAGTTGGTGTGGGGTTTGGAGTGTGTGTGATGGGTTTAGGTAGTGGTGGATGTTTGATGGGGATGTTGGGTGTGATGGGTTGATGAATGTTGGTGTGGATGGGTTTGTGGAGATGTTGTTAGGGTTTGATGGAGGATTTGTATGGTTATGAATGTTGTGTGTGATGTTGAGGAGTTGGTGTGTGATGGGTTATGGAGGATTGTTGGTGTGTGATGGAGTTGATGGATGTGGCTGTGTGAGGAGTTTGATGGGGGTTGGTGTGTGTGGAGTTTGATGGGAGTTGGTGTGTGGTGGAGGATTGGTGGGTGTATGGATGTGTGTGATGGGTTGATGGAGGAGTGGTCTGTGTGATGGAGTTTGATGGAGGAGTTGGTGTGTGATGGAGTTTGATGGAGGAGTTGTGTGTGATGGAGTTTGATGGAATGTTGTGGATGGAGTTGATGGAGGAGTGGTTGTGTGTGGTGTGGAGAGTTGTGTGTGATGGGTTTGATGGAGGATGTTTGTGTGATGGAGTTTGATGGAGGATGTTGTGTGTGATGGAGTGATGGAGGATGTTGGTGTGTTGAGTGTGGAGAGTTGGTCTGTGTGTGGGTGATGGAGAGTGTTGGTGGAGTTTGATGGAGGATGTGGTGTGTGATGGAGTTTGATGGAGGATGTTGGTTGTGTGATGGAGTTTGATGGAGGATGTTGGTGTGTGATGGAGTTTGATGGAGGATGTTGGTGTGTGATGGAGTTTGATGGAGGATGTTGGTGTGTGTGATGGAGTTTGATGGAGGATTTTGTCTGTGTGATGGAGTTTGATGGAGGATGTTGGTGTGTGATGGAGTTTGATGGAGGATGTTGGTGTGTGATGGAGTTTGATGGAGGATGTTGTGTGTGATGGAGTTTGATGGAGGATGTTGGTCTGTGTGATGGAGTTTGATGGAGGATGTTGGGTGTGATGGAGTTTGATGGAGGATGTTGGTGTGTGTGATGGAGTTTGATGGAGGATGTTGGTGTGTGATGGAGTTTGATGGAGGATGTTGTGTGTGTGATGGAGTTTGATGGAGGATGTTGGTCTGTGTGATGGAGTTTGATGGAGGATGTTGGTGTGTGATGGAGTTTGATGGAGGATGTTGGTGTGTGATGGAGTTTGATGGAGGATGTTGGTCTGTGTGATGGAGTTTGATGGAGGATGTTGGTGTGTGATGGAGTTTGATGGAGGATGTTGGTGTGTGATGGAGTTTGATGGAGGATGGTGTGTGATGGAGTTTGATGGAGGATGATGGTGTGATGGAGTTTGATGGAGGATGATGGTGTTTGATGGAGGATGATGGTGTTTGATGGAGGATGATGGTGTTTGATGGAGGATGGTGTTTGATGGAGGATGATGGTGTTTGATGGAGGATGGAGTTTGATGGAGGATGGAGTTTGATGGAGGATGATGGTGTTTGATGGAGTTTGATGGAGGATGATGGTGTGTGATGGAGTTTGATGGAGGATGTTGGTGTGTGATGGAGTTTGATGGAGGATGTTGGTGTGTGATGGAGTTTGATGGAGGATGTTGGTGTGTGATGGAGTTTGATGGAGGATGTTGGTGTGTGATGGAGTTTGATGGAGGATGTTGGTGTGTGATGGAGTTTGATGGAGGATGTTGGTGTGTGATGGAGTTTGATGGAGGATGTTGGTGTGTGATGGAGTTTGATGGAGGATGCTAATGGCCACGGTACGGTGATTATATTATTTAGATTTTGTTTCACATAAATCTCGTTTGCTGCTACTCAGAAAATATTATACAGTTTATCACAAACATCATGACTCAAAGACAACATGCTGTGTGTGTGTGTGTGTGTGTGTGTGTGTGTGTGTGTGTGTGTGTGTGTGTGTGTGTGTGTGTGTGTGTGTGTGTGTGTGTGTGTGTGTGTGTGTGTGTGTGTGTGTGTGTGTGTGTGTGTGTGTGTGTGTGTGTGTTTATAGGCCCACTGTGTATCTATGCAAATTGTTAGAATATTGCTTTCTGTGTGTTTGTCTGATTCTCTTCCCTTGTGTGTATTTCATTGAGATTCTGAGGCAGTAATTTCTTGTCAGATTTAATCAAAATGTCAGAGGAGCTCCCCTGCTCACACACACACACACACACACACACACACACAGCCATACTTCAACATCAGTGAGGAGAGAGAGAGAGAGAGAGAGAGAGAGAGAGAGAGAACAAGAGAGCCAGTATTTCATGTCTGTTCTGTTTCTTTCCGATTACGGAGTTAACATGGCTCCACCGAGACCTACAATCTCCTCTAAAAGTATTGGAATGGCAAGGCCAGGTCTTTTCTTTGTGCTAAACACAGAGGACATTTGCGTTTGAGATCAAAAGATGAATAGAACATTCCAAATTGTTGAAGTGGTGATGCCAAATGCAATGCCTCTGATTGATTTTCCCTCTTTTTCCATGGTCTTCTCCCATACACAGCTCTCTAATCTTCATGTTGGTTTATCTTTTTTAACAACAAATGCAGTCTACACAGGTGAAAACCAGGACTCAAAGCAAGAGTAGACATTCAGAGCTATTAACGGTTTTCAAATCAGTTGAAAAGGACACGCCTGGGTAACAAGAAATACGTGAGAGTCGCACGTTCCAATATTTATTATCACTTCAGAAATGCAGTCCAAACAAAAAGGTGCCACATTCTAAGTTGTTTAAAACATGTAGATGTAAAAATTTGGAAATGAAAGCTGAAATTCTGATCTGTTGTCTCATTCATCAGCCAAATGTCCCACCCCAACAACCGAGACCTACACCCTCACCCAGATCTAGACCACATTGATGAAACCTCCACCCAGACCACGTTAAGAACTAGGCCAGAACCACATTCTCAAAACCAATATCTAGACCAGAACCACAGTGAGACTGAGATTCAAACTAAAAGCTTTTATTTTCTCATTTGTAAGTCGCTTTGGATTAAAGCGTCTGATAAATGAATAAATGTAAATGTAAAAGCAGTGGCCTTAAAATCCACGTCACAGATCCACATCACGGATCCACATCACAGATCCACATCACAGATCCACGTCACAGATCCACATCACAGCTCTCGAGTTCCAGACCACGACCAGAGTGCTTGAGGACTATAATATGATCATAGCCAAGATCCAAGACCAGATTATGGCCCTTGAACCACAACCATAGATCTTGCTGATAAAACGATGACAAAATATTTTAAACCAAGATCACAACCCTCAAACAAGCCCAGATCCCAACCACATCCCAGGACCAAGGCTATAAATAATGAGACCAAAACACAGACTAAGACGCTTAAAACTGAGACTAAAACCAAGCCCAAAGCTCACAGAAATGAGATCCAGACCAACACTCTGAGCTCTGAACCTGAATAACTGAATACAGACCGTACCCAGACTACAGAGAGGATCAGGACCACAAACATGGTCTCCATCCAGCTGTTTGTATGT
>CM022778.1:18053967-18068967 GCA_012411365.1 Ameiurus melas
ATGGAAGTTACGGTTGTTTCGAGCCAAGTCCAACCTCAAGGACTCTCCACAGTCCCGACTCTTTAGAGACAAGTCCCACAGGCCAGAGACCAGGCTTCAAAAATGCCCAGAGCACAGGACAACCAGCAATGACTCAGAACAGTCCATTTGCAGTCAGCCTGACAGAAAACTTAGAGCTAGAAATGAGTAATGAATGATAATCCAAAGTGAACTGAGATTCCTCCAGCCCGGCGTGCTTTCAACCCCTTAAAGCCACTTTCATCTCCACTGATGAAGAAAACTCTACAAAGTGTATTGGTACAAAGACAGGCCAGCACCAAAATGAAGAAATTAAGAAATTGGAACATTTGACGAAATGAAGGATCCTGAAATGGTAAAGTTTGATTCAGCCAGTCCTGTAGAGCTTATGGTGGATGATGTGATGATGATGATAGAAGGACTGTCAATCCAAAATGAGGATAATGGATCATTATATTCGGAAATTCCTGAAACAGAGCTATCGGTACTCAGCAGCCATCTCTAGAGGGAGCTGACGAGGAAGCGAGGAGATCAGTGAACTGAAAAGCAGTTCACCTGAGGAAAATATGTTCAGATGGGCAAAATCCGGCCTTTGATGAAATTAAAAGAAACTCAAAACAAGAAAGGTTAGATTTGATTTCATCATCATCCCAGATAGAGATGATGACCTAGAGGAAAGGAAGAAGAGCTCAGTCCTGTGAAGAAAGTCCACGATTATGAAGAGGAAGACACAATAAAGTAGAAGTGGACCTGAGTCCAGTATTGTGTCAGCTTTTATATCGATAACAGAGTTTTAAAAGCGATGACACACCACAGAGAAACTCTGAACAAGCCCTGAGTGAAAGTCAGATATCAGAGTATACTTACAGCCAAGGAATATGTGAGCTCCAGATTGATGAGGGATATTGAGGCCCATGCAAATTACATTGATAAAAAGGGAGTTGAGCCATGAAGACTTTTCTCCTGAGTGCCTTGTTAAAGAAGACAAAGCTGACATAGTGGCAGCTTTGGCTGAGGATCATGCAATGTTAGTGGTCATCAAACTGATAGCAACTCGATATCGAGCAGTCACATCATTGAGACTGAAACTGCAGAAATGTCAGTATTTTACTGACACTGTGTGTCCTGTAAAATGATGGAAGAGCTTAAGAAAGAACATCGCGCCAGCATCATATGGCTAAGAAGAGGATCATGGAGAGAAATCACAAAGAATTTCAGAACTGATTCAGGGAGATTTAGTTCCTTGGAGTGTAGAAGTGGAGGATGATGAAAGTTCACAGGCTGAAACTGAAGAGCAGAAAACGATTCCCAGAACTTCACTCGTCTCAGGAGTCTACACCTGAAATGCCTGCTGCTCAACTCCTACAGAAAATGGGCAGCCGAACCTTTCTTGTTCCAGAAGGGAAACTTTGAAATGACAAGAGGTGGCGCTATTGATATGAGCAGAAGGAGAAGGAGGAAGAGGATGACACTTTTTTCCCCGAAGTGAGAATCCTTCTGAGGACAGTTCCTGTGAGCAAGTAAGGGAAAGTAATGGAATTTAGAAAATCACTGGAAATTCTCATTTTATGAATCATACAAGATGTTTCTGGTCCTTCAGATGATGTAAGAGATTCAGAAAGTCACAGTGACCAGAAAGCCCAAACGAGAAAGATCTGGGATTTGATCATCAATAATAGACATTATACTACCGCCTACAGTGACCAGATCCATTTACTCTGAGCAGGACATGGAATCATCTGATTCATCAGTGAGATGATCAGCACTCGCAATTGAAACACGGCACCTTCTCAAGATGATCTTTACACCTAGTGGGAGAGGCATTGCAGATATCATCACACCGGGTTCTCAGTCACCCAAAGAGTCCTGCTGCACAACCTGAGAGCAGGAAACCAAAATCAAAGATTCCAGTGAAAGCAACCAGCTTTTGACCATGTTTCGAAAGGTGACTCACTGAGCAAAAACGAAGGCCCAAATCAGAGGCGGATATCAGCCTCAGACTCTTTATCAGTGGTGTCCATTCTTCATCAGTGAAACCAAAGACTCCTGTATCCAAAATACCTGTGTCTCAGGAACAAATATCATCAGATGCACTTTTTCAAGTCAACTCCAACACTCATGAAAGTGGAGGTGCAGAAAAGTCTCCAGGGTGAAAGGACAGTCCCCGGAACTGTCCTTGATGGAGACAGCAGGTCAACGCTATTCCAAACCCCTCTGTAGGAGAGGACATTTGAAACCAGACCAAACTGGGAGGATTGTGTAGGGAGACGCAGATGCAACGACTCTCAGACAGCAGTAGTCCAGATCAGAGTAAGGTACCTATATGGTTTATGGCCCTTCTTCCTACTCCTTAAAAATGAACCTTAGTTCTGCCTCATTTTCGTTTGTACCTGTCCCAATCCTGTCCTGTCCTGTCCTGTGGTGTTTGTATCATCCTCAGATTTATGTCTGTTTGTGATGGATGTGTGTGCTGTATCTTGTCTGTTTTCAGTCTTTTATACACATATTCATATAAATGTTCAAATCTCAAGACTGAATTATTTAAGGCATTAAACTGCTATTTTATACATTTCTGGGTTTTTTCTTTACATTGTAATACTTCCACTGCCTTTAGCATGGCTTTCTATCGTTGGAATGTTTTAGTTTTTCTTTAAGCCACTCATTTGTCACTTTTTAATCGAGTTTCACCAATAAAGGTTTTAAAAATATAATGTATTTATTATACATCAGACTATATAAACTTTTATGTCACAATCTTTATTTGAATTATAATCATGTATCTGATCATATAAAACGTTTCATGTACCTATGTTCTCACAGTGGACTGAAACGACAGATGCCGACCGAAGAGGAAATTTGTCCATCAATACACTGGGCTTAGCTGGACAGGTGAGTTATGATCAGTTAGCGGTGATATCGCATGAAAAAGTTGACCAGTCCATCAGATATGTTTGCCGTCGAAGTTTGTGTTCTAATTTTACCTCCAAACTCTTTCTACTTTTTAGTGCTATTGAATTTCCTCTGTTTTTCTATTCCTTTACATGTGATGTCTGATCTGTTTGAATAAAACTTAGTTCATCAGTAATGTTCTGAAATTCAAACTGCACTTGATCGTTTATAGAGCTAGCTAAAGAGCTGGAGTTCAATGAAAATGAAGTTCAGCAGGTTCGTGCAGAACCCCAACTCACTGCAGGAACAGAGCACCGCCTTCTACAGCGCTTGGACTGAGCGCCAGGCAAATACTCTCACTGGTCGTCTATCTGCTGGACTTAATAATACCCCTGTAGTGTATATACTACTCATACTGTGTGTGTGTGTGTGCTCAGAGGACTCTGATAAAGAAACTGACTAAAATAAACTGCATGGACATCGCCCACCTCATCAAGACTCAGCTCAACAAATGTCAGTAGGAACAAACTTCCAGAACATACGCCGAGATCGAGGGACGCTGCTGACCACAGTGAAGGTTCAGTACACTACGCACACACACACACACGCACACGCACGCACACGCACACACACACACACAGCACACACACACACAGCACACACACACACACACGCACACACACACACACACGCACACACAGCTACACACGCGACACACTACTGGCTGGCCCCGCCCGCTGTTTCCACAGCCGCACACGCACACATGCACACACACACACACACAGCACACGCACGCACACACACACACGCGTACCACACGCCGCCCGCCGCCCACGCCGTCGCCGCCCGCGGCCCACGCACACGCGGTGCACACACGCACAGCCCGTTTTGCTTACGCCACGCCACACACACGCACATTCCACGCACACGCACACGCCACGCACACACACACGACACACGCATGACCAGCGCCTGCCCCACGCGCACACACACACACACGCACACACACGCACGCACATGCGCACGCACACACACATGCACGCATACCGTTGCACGCCGCACGCACGCACACACACATCGCACACGCACACACACACACACGCCTACACACACGCTACACACACGCTACCCGCCACCACGCACACGCCACGCACGCACACACGCATGCAGCCACGCTCACGCAGCGTGCCACACGATGCACACGCATGCACACGCACGCACACACACTCACACACACCACGCCACTTAGCGCGCCGCACGCGCACACACACACATAGTTATTGAATGCCATCGCCACACACATCACATCAGACACTCTCATATTGGTTATGGAGTTTCATCTGACATTTACGGCACGATCACCACAAACACAAAGGTGTGTGTGTGTGTGTGTGTGTGTGTGCGTGCGGGTGTGTGTGTGTGTGTGTGTGCGTGCGTGTGTGTGTGCGGTGTGTGTGTGATGCGCTCTGTCCTCAGTACAGGAGGTCACGTCTTGGATGGTGACAAGAGTGACGTTTCCGTAGCTTCCCCTGCTGCAGTGTTGTGAGGGAGGACTTCCATCGTGGTCTCCCTGCTCGACATTCCTTCCTGGGCGGAGCCTGTAGGCCACGCCCACCCGAGAGTATCCAGGGAGACATGCTAGAGGACAGAGGTCACACAGTAAGTACCTTTATCTGAAAATCTTCTTCTACTTTTTTCATTCTTCTTCTTCTTATTATTATTATTGTTATTAGGTATTAGTATTAATATCACGACATGATGATCACATGCTTCATCTAACCTCGCTAATCACCTGACCGTTACTCCTGTATAAGTGTAGTTAGCTTCAGCATGCTGCTGGTGTGTCTTGCAGAGAGGAGTGGGCGCGGTCAGGGGCTGAAACAGACTCTGACAACACGGCCTCCACAAGCACCAGTAAGTTTCAGTGTAAATTCTCTTTTTTTTTTTGGATGGTCTCTTTGCGAATGCACTATCAGCACTACATATCCTGATCATGTGACGCTAGGTATCATTAATGCTACACTGCACCTTTTATAGCTAATTTCAGTCCTTAACTGGTTTAACTTTTCATTTTGTTCATTTTAATGTGGGAGTGTTTTGTTGCACATTTGTTTAAATTGTTTCATGTATAACTTCAAACTAGATTTTGATTGTCTCTCTAAGGTGTTTTAGGATGGGACCAAGACGTGTGTTTGAGGGGCGGGACCAAGACGGTGCTTGTGGGCGGGACCGGTATGCGTGTGTTTAGCGGGCGGGACTGAGACGTGGTGTTTAGCAGGCGGACTGAGACGTGGTGTCCTTCGAGACTGTCCTTCACTTTCACTTTACTTCAGGTGACGCTTTTGTAGAGAAGTTATAGTAAGCACCAAGTGTGTGAACTTATGAGACTGTCTAGTGTTTATACTCAGTGACCTCCAACTGACGCCTGATCTCCACTTCCATCATTTGATTTATTATAAACCTTTTTCTATTGCATTTCATCATCCAGCTCTAGCTGCAGGTCAGGATTCAGATCAGGCTCTGAGCGTAATTTGAAGATCACAATGTCCCAAGTCTCTCACCTAGCAGAAGCTCCAAAGCCATACTTCTCTCAACTTGTCAGCTCCTCCATTGACAGAGTTTCATGCAGGCTTCAACAGAGTTTTAAACCAAGATGAGGTTTGATATATGTCACAAAGGACATGCTGAGCAACATCTGAGATCTCCACTGATGATCTTTCTCCTGTGTATGGAGAAAAGTGACATGGAAGAAAGTGAGAAGTCCCTCCTTTGAAGTTTCTGAGTCTCGCCTGTCTGCCTCTGAAGCTACAACATTCTGCAACTCACTGAGAGTGATCAGGGACCTGGAGAGGAACCTACTCCCTTCAGGAGGACCAAATGATGAAGAGGTCCGTTGCAGAGGACAGGACATCTGAGTTCGATTATGCTTTGTAAATCCTGAATCTGATCAGCTCGCTGAAGAACATGCTGAGTTTGATTCAGCATGTCATTACAAAGGTTACATGGAGAAACAGGAAACATCAAAAGGTTGTATGAAGTGTCTCAGATACCTGAAGTAGACGGAAGCTTAGTATCCAGAGAAATCCTCACAGATGATTATACCAAAGTGTCTAGGATGCTGCATCTCCTGAAGAATCCTAGAACAGAAAATCTTTCAGAGGAGCTGCGCATGATGATCAAAATTCTCTCTCAACAAGTACAAAACATGACATTCAAGAACATCACAACATCCTACACTGAAGATGCTGAAATACAGTGTGAGCACCAGCTTGAAGACAAGATCACATCAGACTGTTCACTTCTGAAAGAGAGCATCTTCAGCAAGATGTTTCACCCTTTTCTCACTCAGAGCTTTCTCCACAAACACCAGACACAGTCAGAGCCACACAACACTTTGAGTTTGGGAAGTTCTTTGGGCACCAGAGAGAACCCCTTGATCAGGAGTCATATCAGCTTCTCACCAAGGTTCCTGAGATGGCAATGTCTCAAAGCTCAGACCATCCACAATCAGAATCTTTATATCCTCATCCACCATCTCACGTTTCAGAGGAGGCTTACCTCAGCTGCAGTGTCTTTGAATCTGGCGAAACTACTTTACGTTCCTTAAGTACAGATGAAGCTCTATTACTTCAAAACTTGTTCCTACAGAAAACTTCCCTGACTGGTGAAGGCATCTTCTGAGATTGCGTTGAGTCATCACCTGTAAGTGATGATGAAACACCCACAAAAACACCCTTCCAAAGCGGAGGAGCCTGAAATCATGAAAATGCATAAAGAACATGCTCAGGGATCTCCAGACTGCCCTCCACTCTGCCTGAAGAGCAAGAGATGGTCTTGACAAACTCAAATTCCTCAGAACTGGGACCAGAACAAATGTAGCTTGGGCAACATGTCTTATCTTAAAGCCACAAGAACACGGTGCTGAAAGTCTGAGCACATCTGAGACCGTGAAGAGGGAGAATCAGGATTCTATCCAGGACTGCATGGGAAGCACCAGTCATCCATGATGCTTTAGAAGAGTCAGAGAGAAAAACAGGAGCCACCAAGACTGAAGAAGAGTTTTCAATCTTATATTTGTTCCTCTGAAGAAGCTCCCCCATGGGATGTTATGCATGATGATGATGATGAGCTGAGAGGGTGTAAGATCGAGCATGGTCCTTTATCCATTTTTATCTCCAGCTTCACTTTTTGCTCCTCCTAGTTCCTGGAATGAGGAAAACATTTTAGTTTCTGTAGTTAGATGAATCATCAGATTCTACATCATGCGTCTGCACTTGTTTTTGTTGTTGCTGTATAAAATTAACTAGAGAAGAGTTTCTGGAACCTGTGGTGTAAAATATCTCCAGATGGACTGATGGATCCTGCACTGATGGTTGATGATGATTGTCTTATTTGCATGAAGTTCTGTGTGATGCTGCTGCATGTTCTCCTAAGAGCTGAGGTTCTGCTTTACCCTGTTCTTCAGTCACTATCCATCTAGTTCAACATTCCTCCAAAATCCATTTCCATGTCAAGTAGAAACAGGAAGTGGCAAGACGGGCATGTAGAAAGATCTCCTTTATTTTGATTTGTTCTTTATTTTGATGTGTTTTCATTGGATAAGGTTCTGTGTTTTGATTGGTTATTGTCTTAACATTTTCTTTGGATAATGTTTTTACTTTTGAATGGATATTGTTTTTTATTTTAATTGAGTAATGTTTATTTTAATTTGTTGATGTTCTTTACTGTGATTGGCTTATGTTTATTCTGATTAGGTAAGATTCTCTACCCGTGTGCTGATAGTTGAGAGAAGTCTGGGCATGGTTGGAGGTTGAGGTGGGATCTCAGGGTGATGATGAAAATGGGTTTTGATCAGACTGAGTGTGTGACTGAACAGCCGTTTCATTTCTGTTTCTGATCCTGAAGTGTTTACTGTGGGCTGTGTCATTTCCTTATTGCTGTTTGATGATGATGATGAGCTTTTCTTGAACCTGCTGTCGGGAAGAATCTGTTTCTAATCACTTGGTGGAAGTTATAGCTGATTTGGGTAACAGTTGTAAAAGAGATGACGCTCACCCGGGTGCGGTTTTTTCTTTATTTACTTCTTCACTCCAAACCCCTACCCCACTGTGTGTGTGTGTGTGTGTGTGTTATTCAGTCTGCCCCCTGGTGGTCGTCTTCATTACAGCAATGTCTCTGTGTGTTCCTGATTTCTGTGTTTGTTAACAGGCTGATGGAGAAGCTGACGTTCCTCCGTGGACTGAGACTAAGGGAACTTACATGGAGGAATGGGGAACGTTGCACACCACACAGGTGCCTTCTCAATCTATTTAACACTTAACTACTACCCCTAAGTCTACAGTGCGTTGTATCTCCTGGTACTCTTTACATTGTGTAGTATTATCGTCTGAGATGAATAGAGGACAACAGATTTTATGTCATGAATCTACACAAACAAATCCTATAATATTGAAGTCAGTGGAAAAAACAATGTAATGATCAAAATTAATTTACAAATGATAAAATTCCTAATTTATTTCTGCTCCACGCAACTTGAACGCCCATAACAGCTGGATGTTCAACACAAATGGAACTTCTAGAAGAGTGATGATCTTATGAAATCCTGGAATCTTCTCATATCTGATGCCTTTTGTCCTCAACACAAAGTGCTATGTTTAGTAGAAACCCAACACTGCTTATCACCCTGAGAGAACACCATCCCTTGAGAACCAATGGTAGTGGTGGAATTACGTGGAGTGTTACTATTGGTCCTGTTGGTTGATTAAACCACCCCTACCTTACAACACTCCCCTAACCCCACCGATCTATGCAGGTGTGTGTGTGCGGTGGTGATGTGTTTCACCTTGCAGGTGTGTGTGTGTGTGTGTGTGTTGCAGTGGTGATGTGTTACCGTGTGTGTGTGTGTGTGTGTGTGCAGTGGTGATGTGTGTACCTGTGCGCAGCAGTTAGGAGTGTTACCTTGCAGGTGTGTGTGTGTTCGTCAGTGGTGATGTGTTACCTTGCAGGTGTGTGTGTTTCAGTGGTGATGTGTGTTACCTTGCAGGTGTGTGTGTGCACAGTGGTGATGTGTAAGTTACCTGTGCAGGTGTGTATGTGTGCAGTGGTGATGTGTAACCTGTTCAGGTGTGTGCAGTGGTGATATGTGCTACCGTGCAGGTGTGTGTGCAGTGGTGATGTGTGTTACCTGTGCAGGTGTGTGTGTTCAGTGGTGATGTGTTACCTG
This sequence comes from Ameiurus melas, assembly GCA_012411365.1. Classification (NCBI taxonomy): domain Eukaryota; kingdom Metazoa; phylum Chordata; class Actinopteri; order Siluriformes; family Ictaluridae; genus Ameiurus; species Ameiurus melas. Next base: position 18,063,098 of record CM022778.1, read on the forward strand.
TGCAGGTGTGTGCAGTGGTGATGTGTGTTACCTGTGCAGGTGTGTGTGTGTGCAGTGGTGATGTGTGTTACCTGTGCTGTGTGTGCAGTGATGATGTGTTACCTAGTCAGGTGTGTGTGTGTGCAGTGGTGATGTGTTACCTGTGTGCAGTGGTGAGGTGTTACCTGTGCAGGTGTGTGCAGTGGTGAGTGTGTTACCTGTGCAGGTGTGTGTGTGCAGTGGTGATGTGTTACCTGCAGGTGTGTGTGTGTGCGAGTAGGATGTGGCTACCTGTGCAGGTGTGCAGTGGTGATGTGTGTTACCTGTGCAGGTGTGTGCAGTGGTGATGTGTTACCTGCAGGTGTGTGCAGGTGATGTGGTACCTTGCAGGTGTGTGTGTATCAGTGTATGTGTGTACCTGTGCAGGGTGTGTATGTGTGCAGTGGTGATGTGTGTAACTGTTTAGGTGTGTGCAGTGGTGATATGTGTTACCTGTGCAGGTGTGTGTGTGTGTGTGTGCAGTGTGATGTGTGTTACCTGCAGGGTGTGTGTGCAGTGCAGTGATGTGTGTTACCTCAGCCGTGTGTGTGCAGTGGTGATGTGTGTTACCTGTGCAGGTGTGTGTGTGTGTGCAGTGGTGATGTGTGGTACCAGTGTGCAGTGATAGATGTGTGTTACCTGCAGGTGTGTGTGTGTGCAGTGGTGATGTGTGTTACCTGTGCAGGTGTGTGTGTGTGGAGTGGTGAATGTGCTACCTGCAGGTGTGCAGTGGTGATGTGTTACCTGTGCAGGTGTGTGCAGTGGTGATGTGTGTTACCTAGCAGGTGTGTGTGTGCAGTGGTGATGTGTGCTACCTGTCAGGTGTGTGCAGTGGTGATGTGTGTTACCTGGAGGTGTGTGTGCAGTGGTGATGTGTGTTACCTAGCAGGTGTGTGTTTTAGTGGTGATGTGTGTTACCTGTGCAGGTGTGTGTGTGTGTCAGTGGTGATGTGTGTACCTGTGCAGGTGTGTGTCAGTGGTGATGTGTTACCTGTGCAGGTGTGTGTGTGTGCAGTGGTGATGTGTGTACCTTGCAGTGTGTGTGTGCAGTGGTGATGTGTGTTACCTGAGCAGGTGTGTGTGTGTGTGCAGTGGTGATGTGTGTTACCTGTGCAGGTGTGTGTGTGTGCAGTGGTGATGTGTGTTACCTGTGCAGGCGAGTCAGCGGTAGTGGTCAGACGGGTGTACATCGGGTTGAGGACAGAACAGAAGGCCTTGTCACCCGAGAGTGAAGAGAGCAGTGGTGAAGAGTGATGGGGATGAAGAGGTACATGGGATTGTTTTATATGTCTTCATTCCTGTTTGATAACGTTTCTTTTTCTTTGATTGGATGACCCTACCTTGTCTGATTGGCTAACTTATCCAGGTGATGTTTAACATGCAGTGTAATGCTGTGATGGTTAGTGAGACTGAAAACATTTAGAAAAAACCACCTGACACACACACTGACCACCACCCATGATGACATCACACAGGTGAGCTGTCAATGTAATCTCTTTTATCATTAACTTTAGCATCATGCTCACCCTATTTCTCCTTTCCCAGGGCGAAGATGAAGAACACGAGTTCTCTGAAGTGCACTCACTGAAAGGGTGCAGGATGGAGGAAGCAGACGATAGGACATGAATAGATCTCTAATATCACACAGACGAGACTTTCAGCATCACGCTGCTTTACGAGAGGATTAATGATGAACCTTCTCCTTTTTTCCTCTCCTATCTCTGCACTAAGAATGCTCAAGCAATCCCAGAATGCACCTCTCTCTTACTTCCTGTTTTACAGGTCTTCCTGATTTGATGTCTTTGTTTACGTCCCTCTGTCCACCATGCTCATAATTTTTTTTTGTGAGCAGACTCTGTGTTTATTTATCTCTTTATTTATTTATTTATCTATCTATCAGGGTGAGTTAAAAAAAAGTCCGGTTAAAGACCTGACAGTGGCGCCTCCTGATGATGTCATCAAGTATAGAAGGAACCAAACAAGCAACACTCTCAGAAAAAAGGAACTAAACTCTTTCCCCTCATTAGCTCTTTATGATTAGTACCCTAATGACAGCCTCTCGCTGTAATACTAGCCAGTAGCATATTTATTACCTCATGGCGATATTAACTAGCTAGCAGTTTGGATAAACTATTACTGGTTTGCTTATTGAAGCACACCTGAGCTAGCTTTTAGTCAACAGTTAGCCAGGGTTTATTGAGGAAATTGCGTGATTAGTATGATGCTAACCATGACGCTGTGGATACAGATATATTTACCGTGATGCTAAACGCAGTGACAAACATCCAAAGTTTCTAAGTGAGGATGTTGTATTACATTTGCATCATAATGCTGTGTGCTATTTATATGTAGCTAATTGTGTTTCTGTGTCTCACTTCAGTGACATCATCACCAGTGACCCTCATCATGCTAATCTGTATATAGCCACATTAACCACTGCAAGTGAAATTAGCATTAGCATGATTAGCACCAGTCATCTAACAATAACTTATTATATCCATGGTATTTAAACTCACCTGTCTTTCTGTCTGCTGTTCCTGTCTCACCTCTATCTGTGTTTGTCGTGGTCTTTATCATTGCTGTTGTACTTCACACACTGTTTTTAAATACTGTTTAAGACATGCCTTGTCCACTTTCCTTTCACTACCGGGAAGTTTATATCACTAGCCAACATGCTAACTGCTAATAAAAGCTGCCATTTTGAAAAATTAAACTGAGACTACAGGAAAGAAATTCTGAGTAAGATGTGGTGAAGTCTACTAGGGGAAGTGGTCTAGGAGTAGTGGTCTAGGAGATGTGACTAGAGGAAGTGGTCTAGGGGGAAGTGAGATGGTCTAGGGAAGTGGTCTAGGAAAGGGAATGATATGTGGTCTAGGGAAAGTGGTCTAGGAAAGTGGAATTGAGATGTGGTCTAGGAAAAGTGGTCTAGGAAAGTGGAATTGAGATGTGGTCTAGGAAAAGGGTCTAGGAAAGTGGAAATTGGAGATGGGGTCTAGGGAAGTGACAGTATTTTAACAGGACATAAACAGTTTGTTTTAAAAATGTAGCAAATATTAAAACTGTGTTCATGATCACTTATTTGTTCCCTTTAATCCTGAAGCAAGATCATCAGAGTGTGTGTGTGTAACTTAACCTGCTGCTGTGTTTCACTGTGATTCTCATTAACACCTGATTATTAGAATTCTAATATAAATTTATAAACAGCATGTTCTAGTTTATTATAGAGCATTAATCACTGTACAATGTGTGAGTGAGTGTGTGTGTGTGTGTGTGTGTGTGTGTGTGTGTGTGTGTGTGTGTGTGTGTGTGTGTGGACAGTAAAGAGTGAGTGTGTGGAGCTGAAATTAAAACATTTATCAACGCATTCATCTGATTTCTATTTTTCAAAAACCTGAGAAAAAATGCAACAGATAAAGAGTCAGACAGATAGGTTCTCCTCTCACAGACAGTCAAACAGACAGGTTTTCCCTCAGAGACAGGTTTTCCTCTCACAGACAGTTAGCTTTTCCCCTCACAGACAGACAGACAGGTTTTCCCCTCACAGACAGTCAGACAGACAGCTTTCCCTCACAGACAGACAGCCTGTTTTCTTCACAAACAGTCAGACAGACAGCTTCCCTCACAGACAGTTAGACAGACAGGTTATCTCTCAAAGACAGCTTTTCCCTCACTGACAGTCAGCTTTCCCTCACAAATAGTCAGACAGACAGCTTTCTCCCTACAAAAGGTTTTCCCTCACAGACAGTAAAAACACAAACACCCCAAAACACCCCCACCCCTCACAAACAGAAAAACAGTAGCTTTTCCCCACCAGTCAGGTTTTCTCCCCCTCTTTTTTCTCTCAACACATCACCCCCTCACAAACAGTCAGACAGACAGCTTTTCCCCACCCAACCCTCACAAAAAAAAAAAGCCCCCCCCCCCCTGACAGTCAGCTTTTTCCCTCACAAATAGTCAGACAGACAGCTTTTCCCTCACAAACAGGTTTTCCTCACCGACAGTCAGACAGATAGCTTTTCCCTCACAGACAGTCAGGTTTCCTCTCACAAACAGTCAGACAGACAGGTTTTCCCTCACAAACAGGTTTTCCCTCACTGACAGTCAGACAGATAGCTTTTCCTCACAGACAGTCAGTTTTTACAAGTTTTCCTCACAAACAGTCAGCACCACACCCCCCCACCTCCCCCACAGTCATTCCTCTTCCCCCACGACAGCTTTTCCCTCCAGACAGTCAGCACAGACAGTATTCTCCCTCACACATATCTACAGACAGTCAGCTTTTCCCATCAGAGACAGTCAGACAGACAGTTTTTCCCTCACAGACAGTAAAAACAGAAGTTTTTCCCTCACAAAGCAGACAGCTTTTCCCCTCATAGATAGTCAGACAGACAGCTTTTCCCTCAGACACAGTCAGCTTTTCCCCTCACAGACGTCAGACAGACAGCTTTTCCCCTCAGAACATTCAGACAGACAGCTTTTCCCCTCACAGACAGTCAGACAGACAGGTTTTCCCTCACAGACAGCTTTTCCCTCATAAGGACGATATAGCTTTTCCCTCACAGACAGTCAGCTTTTCCCCTCACAACAGTCAGACAGCGGTTTTTCCCCTGGCTACACAGTCAGACAGACTTTTTCCCTCACACAGTCAGACAGCTTTTTCCTCACAGACAGTCAGACAGACAGCTTTTCCCCTCACACAGTCAGACAGACAGCTTTTCCCCTCACAGACAGTCAGCTTTTCCCTCACACACACAGTCAGACAGCTTTCCCTCACACAGTCAGACAGCGCCTTTTCCCCGTCACACCGACAGCTTTTCCCCTCACAGACAGCGTCAGACAGACAGCTTTTCCCTCACAGCAGTCAGACAGACAGCTTTTCCCCTCACAGACAGCCAGACAGACAGCTTTTCCCTCACAGACAGTCAGACAGACAGCTTTTCCCCTCACAGACAGTCAGACAGACAGCTTTTTCCCCTCACAAACAGTCAGACAGACAGCTCACACGACAGACAGCTTTTCCCCTCACAGACAGTCAGACAGACAGCTTTTCCCCTCACAGACAGAGGCGAGTTGATTCACATCAGAACTTTATTATCGTAGTTTTATTTAAATTTTAATTCTAAACGTTGTCGTGGTAATAATGAACCTTTCCACCTATGGTGCAGTTTCACAGAGCAATTAATAACAACAACAACAATAATAGTAACAATAATAATAATAATAACAATAATAATAATAAAGTGATGAATGGCATAGTCGAGCAGTGACGAGGTTTCTCCTCGAGGAAGACCGTTCGGTTATGACATCACTGATGACATCATCACCTAAACAATGAAACTCGGGCCATGTGCCAGAATCCCACAATAACCAATCAGCTCCAATCATGCTTTAGATCATTATATTAAACACAACATGTACACAGTGATGTCGTTAACACCCTTGAATAAATAAATTTATATATTAATAAAGAAAAAAGTAAATAAATACCTATAATGCACTGCAGGAAGTACACGAGGAAAAGGAATCTGTTAATAATACAAATAAAAGATCTTTATAGAAATAAATAAACATGAGGAGAAATGTAAATTAATGTAAATACAGCCATGAGCAGCAATCACTGGGGTCCAAGCACTGATCCACAGATGGACCCCAGTTTGTCTCTTTTGGATGATTGAATTATTATTATTTTTTAATCAGAGATGGCTACAGAGCCGCCACGCGCCAATTTCACTGCCATGTACATCCACAGTTCAGCCAAATCAAATTCTTTTCATTATTTTAGCCTACATGATCGTTGAAGTTATAAACCAAATACAGTGTAGAAAACAATAACTCACAATTAAAGTGGTGGA
>CM022778.1:18073967-18081467 GCA_012411365.1 Ameiurus melas
GGCTCAAAATCCCATGCACCTGATTGGTCAGAACGTTTCGGCCAATTAGTCTTACCTCCACGGACACGCCCACCAAAAAAAAATGAGGGACAATAACCAAGAAGAAGAAAAGGAAACTCGATGAAGAAATGTTAACAGAATATAGTCAAAATAAAAAAAAGAGAAAGAAAGTGTGGAACACACACACACACACACACACACACACACACACACAAACAAACACACAAACACACAAACACAAACAACACACAAACACACACACACACACACACACACAAACAAACACACAAACACACACACACACACACACACAAACACACACACACACACACACACAAAAAACACACAAACACACACAAATATACACACAAACACAAACAAACACACAAACACAAACAAACACACACACACACACACAAATACACACACAAACACAAACAAACACACAAACACACACACACAACATACACACAAACACACACACACACACACACAACACACACACACACACACAAACACAAACAAACACATACTCACAAAACACAAACACACACCACACACACACACACACACACACAAATATACACACAAACACACACACACACAAACATACACACAAACACACACACATAACACACTCACACAAATACACTCACACAAACACAAATACACACACACACAAATACACACATAAATAAACACATACTCAAACAAACACATACAAATATACACAAACACACACACACATACACACAAACACACACAAACAAATACACACACACACACACACACCACATACTACACACACACAAACACACACACAACACACACACATCTCACACACACAACACACACACACACAAATAAAACACATACACAAACACACACACAACACACATACATACACACTAACAAACACACACACAAACAAACACACACACACACAAACATACACACAAATACACACACACACACACATACACACACACAAACATACTACATAAACAATACACACAAACAAACACACAAACACACACACAAACACACACAAAACACACACACAAATAAACACACACAAACATACACACAAACACAAACATACACACAAACACACACACACACAAACACACTCACACAAACACACACACAAACACAAATACACACACACACAAACAAATACACACAAATAAATAATACACAAACACACACATAACACAAATACACACACACACACACACACAAACACACACACAAACACACAAACAGACACACACTAACAAACACACACTAACAAACACACACAAAACACACACACAAACACACACACAAACACACACACAAACACACACACAAACACACACATATACACACTAATAAACACACAAACACAAACAACACACAACACACACACACACAAAACACACACAAACACACAAAACACACTAACAAACACACACACAAACACACTAACAAACAACATACACATACAATACACACACAAACACACTAACAAACACACACGCACACAAACACACTAACAAACACAAAACAAACACCAAACACACACACAAACAAACAAAGACACACAAACACACACATACATACACACAAACAAACACTCAAACACAAACACACACACACAACAAACACACACAAAAACAAGCACACACACACACAACACACAGGTAGAAGTCATACCTGAAAAGTTCCTGGTAACTAGCAGTGTTGTTAAAATGGCGCCCTGAAGGAGAGAAAATACAGATTTAATGTGGAACACCGACTGTATGATAACTCACTGAAACCGGTTTAAACTAGTTCATACTCCACTTCCTGTTGAATTCAGCTCACATGACAAGCATAATGTCCCATGTAATGAAGACCCTTGAGACTGGTTCTGCAGAACCTCAAGCCCATGGCACGCGACTGCCTGGATCCACTGCAGTTTGAGTACCAAGCTGACGTCGGTGTGGAGGATCATCTACCTGCTTCACAGTGCTCACACACACCTGGAGAGGCCACGAAGCACTGTGAGGAGCATGTTCTTTGATTTCTGATAAGTTTCATGTATGATCTCTGCGTCTCATTTCAGAAGGTCTGTAGTTTGTGTCACGATGTACCGGATCAGACTTGTTTCCTGTTCCTGGAATGTGGTGTTTTGCGAGCACCTAATCACTCCGTCTCTCATTCTTATTCTCTCTTCCAGCTCTTCTTATTATCTTCTGGGAGAGCAGACATCTTTAGTTCCTAGATTACTCGACCCTAATATATGTTTGATTTTATCTGTGACCTGCGTTTATCATTCTTTATCGGTATTTCCTCTGTGTTTATTCCAGAGAAGAAAGACACAAGTAAAGAGAACCGCGGGGAATTATAGATACGAAGAGAATAATCACTATGACAGGAATAATGCAAATGGCTGAAATGAAGGGATTAAGTGTGTGTTGTGTTTGTGTTGTGTTTGTGTGTGTACCTTCAGCTTCCTCCTGGCATTAAACTTCTTCAGACACTCTACAGTTTCTTGTCGGTGCATCATGGAGGCCACGGTGGAGCGTTGCTGAGAGACAATGTGATGAGTCCAAAATCCACAACCATCATTATAGAGCAGTTTATAATATACCTAGAAAAACAACACACTGTGTGTATATATGTGTGTGTGTGTGTGTGTGTGTGTGTGTGTGTTACATACACAGATCCAGGGGTGTTTGAGACGCCTGGGCTGCAGTGATGCGCTTTTGGGGTTTATTGTGAGCATTTTATTAATCAGATCTTTCTTCTGGAGTTACTGTGTCCCATTCTGGAGAAGGAAAACTACACACACACACACACACACACACACACACACACACACACCAAATAACAATAATGAACAATAATGAGTGGTTTAAATAGAGCTGTCATAATTCATTCATTAATACATGTGATCAAATTGAAATGGTACCATTATAATATATTACTGCAGAGGTATGGGCTACTGAGGACAACGTGCTTGTGAAATCACATAAACAAGGATAACATTACTGAGATAATGTTACTGAGATAATGTTACTGAGATAATGTTACTGAGATAATGTTACTGTGATAATGTTACTGAGATAATGTTACTGAGATAATGTTACTGAGATAACGTTACTGAGATAATGTTACTGAGATAACGTTACTGAGATAACGTTACTGAGATAATGTTACTGAGATAACGTTACTGAGATAATGTTACTGTGATAATGTTACTGAGATAATGTTACTGAGATAATGTTACGAGATAACTTACTGAGATAATGTTATAGATAACGTTACTGAGATAACGTTACTGTGATAATGTTACGAGATAACGTTACTGTGAAAATGTTACTGAGATAACGTTACTGAGATAATGTTACTGAGATAATGTTACGGTGATAACGTTACTGTGATAATGTTACTGAGATAACGTTACTGAGATAATGTTACTGAGATAAGTTACTGTGATAAGTTACTGAGATAACGTTACTGAGATAATGTTACAGATAACGTTACTGAGATAATGTACTGAGATAAGTTACTGTGATAATGTTACGAGATAACGTTACTGAGATAATGTACTGAGATAACGTTACTGAGATAATGTTACTGAGATAATGTTACGGTGATAACGTTACCGAGATAATGTTACTGAGATAATGTACTGAGTAATGTACTGAGATAACGTTACTGATAACGTTACTGAGATAACGTTACTGTGATAATGTTACTGAGATAAGTTACTGAGATAATGTTACGTGATAATGTTACTGAGATAACGTTACTGTGATAACGTTATGAGATAACGTTACTGAGATAATGTTACGAGATAACGTTACTGAATAATGTACGAGATAATGTACGAGATAACGTTACTGAGATAATGTACTGAGATAGTTACTGAGATACGTTACGAGATAAGTTACTGAGATAATGTTACTGAGATAATGTTACGGATAATGTTATGAGTATGTTATGGATAAGTTACTGAGATAATGTTACTGAGATAACGTTACTGAGATAATGTTACTGAGATAACGTTACTGAGATGTTACTGAGATAATGTTACTGAGATAACGTTACTGTGATAATGTTACTGAGATAATGTTACGGTGATAACGTTACTGTATAACATTACGAATAAGTTACTGATAATGTTACTGAGATAAGTTAGAATAAGTTACTGAGATAATGTTACTGAGATATGTAGATAAGTTACTGAGATAATGTTATGAGATAAGTTACAGATAGTTACTGTGATAATGTTACGAATAAGTTACTGAGATAATGTTACTTATACTAGATAATTTATAGATAAGTTATGAGATAAGTTACTGTGATAATGTTACTGATAATTACTGTGAATGTTAGAGATAAGTTACTGAGTAATAGAATAATTCTGTGATATGTACAGATATGTAGGTGATAAGTTACTGTATAAGTTACTAGATAATGTTACTGAGATAACGTTCTGTGATAACGTTACTGAGATAATGTTACTGAGAATTACTGAGATAATGTTAGAGATAATGTATGTGTATGTTACGTATAAGTTACTTGTACTTCTGTATAGTTACGAGATAAGTTACGAGCTGTGATAATTTACTGAGATAATACGTATAAGTTACTGTGATAACATTACTGAGATAAGTTACTGAGATATGTTAAACGTTACTGAGATAAGTTAAGATAATTACATAATCGAGATGTCTGAGATAACGTTACTGAGATAATGTTACTGAATAACGTTACTGAGATAACGTTACTGAGATAATGTTACTGAGATAAGTTACTGAGATAATGTTACTGGGATAACGTTACTGAGATGTTACTGAGATAATGTTACTGAGATAAGTTACTGTGATAATGTTACTGAGATAATGTTACGGTGATAAGTTACTGTGTAACATTACAGTAATAGATATGTTACGTATATTATAGGTGTTGTGATATACTGATAAGTTAGGTTGTGATAATACAGTGATAAGTTACTGTGATAACATTAGAGATAAGTAGATAATGTTAGAGTAAGTTACGAGATAAGTTACTGAGATAATGTAGATAATGTAAGTAATGTTAGAGATAAGTTACGATAATGTATTAAGTTACTGGATAATTAGTATGTTATAGATAAGTTAAATTAATAAATATTTAATAATATTAATAAGTTACGTATTCTGGATGTTCTATAACGTTACGAGATAATGTTAGAGATACGATGTTACGAGATAATTCAGATAGTTATGTGTATTTAAGATAAGTTAGATTTACGTGTAAAAGAATAAGTTATGTTGAGTTACGAAAGTACGAGATAATTACTAGATAATGTTACGTGTTACATATACTAGCGTCTTTTTTAATAATTAAATATGTTACGAGATAACGTTACTGAGATAATGTTACTGAGATAACGTTACGAGATAAGTTTGTTAATGTACTGTAAGTTACTGTAATGTACAGATAAGTTACGATAATACGAATCTTCGTATATTTTAGATAATTTATTTATTTACTTTGTTACGTGTATGTTACGTGATAAGTTTTGTAAGTCGTGATAAGTTACTGAGATAAGTTACGTTACGTGATAATGTACTGAGATAGATAAGTTACTGTATAAATTACTAGATAAGTTACTGAGATAGATAAGTACGGTAGTTACTGGATGAAATGAGAGTAATGTAGAAAGTATATTATGTAGTTACGTGATAAGTTACTGGATAAGTTACTGTGAATGTTAGAGATAAGTTACTGAGATATTAGAGTATTAGTGATATGATAATATATTGTGTTTTTGTTATGTTTCGTTGTTAATTTTTTACTATATTATTTTTTTTTTAGTTACATATTATATTATTTTGTAATTTTGTATATTATGTAATTCTATAATATAATATAACGTTAAATGTAGATAAGTTCGTATAATTATGTGATACTCTTGTTCTGTTACGTTAGATAAGTTATAGTACGTATATATTTATTTTTTTATATTAATATTATAAGTTATTTATAAAATAAGTTGTATTTATGATACGTTACTGAGAAAACGTTACTGTGATAACGTTACTGAGATTGTGATAATAGTTAAAGATAAAATTACGAGATAACGTTACTGAGATAATGTTACTGAGATAACGTTACTGAGATAATGTTACTGAGATAACGTTACTGAGATAACGTTACTGAGATCATGATAATGTTAAAGATAACATTACTGAGATAACGTTACTGTGATAACGTTACTGTGCTCAGGTCATTAAACACCTGTCCTGTTTCGGTTTTTAAGATTAGTGTAGGATGGAAATTAAAACTGAGGAAACCAGAGAAGAAGAAGCTTTTACACAGTTCTCTATGTTTTTAAACACTCGGGTGATGATGTCATAGTCTGCAGTCTTTACTGCAGTAAATTTAAGTATTACAGTATCACAGTATTTAACCTACACTATATGGCCAAATGTATGTGCTCCCTGAACATCACACTCATATGTGCTTGTTGAACACCTCGTCCCAGATTTATTCTCATGTTTCCTGGTATAATGCGCGTCCACTCTTCTGGGAAGGGTTTCCACTAGATTTTGGGGAATGGCTGTGGGGATTTTGGGGCGTGGCTGTGGGGATTTGGGGGCGTGGTTGTGGGTATTTGGGGGCGTGGCTGTGGGGATTTTGAGGCGTGGCTGTGGGGATTTGGGGGCGTGGTTGTGGGTATTTGGGGGCATGGCTGTGGGGATTTTGGAGCGTGGCTGTGGGTATTTGGGGGGCATGGCTGTGGGGATTTTGGGGCGCGCTGTGGGGATTGGTGATCATTCAGCTACAAGAGCGTTAGTAAGGTTGAGGTGAGGTGCTGATGTTGATGTAAGGAGACTCCAGTTCCAGTTCATCCCAATAGTGATGAGTCAGTGGGCTTGAGGTCAGAGCTCTGTGCAGGACTCAAGTTTTTCCACCTTCTTCCAACCTTCACACACCATGTCTTCATGGAGCTCACTTTGTGCACAGGGGCGTCGTCATGCTGGAGTTTTGGACCCTTGAAGTAGAATAGAGATCTACAAGGTAAAATGGGTTTATTTGAAGGATAAATTAATGTAGAGATGTGTGAGGTTTGGAGCGTCTGTCAAGGCGTGAATTTGAACTCAGATTGGGTCTGGGCCACTACCCTGATCTTTTTTTGGGGGGCAGTCTTTACCTGCCTGTTCTAGATGATGTACCCCTGGAAGCTACCCAAGCTAGCATGAAAGTCACACTTCTCTGCTTTTATGAATAAGCGGTTCTCCAGCAGCTGTTGAAGGACCTGATGGATGTGGAAGATGTGTTTAATGGAGATGCAAGAGAAGATTAGGATGTTGTGAAGATACACGTAAACAAAGCGGGTCAGGAAGTCTACTGAAACATTGTGAAAACCGCTACGGTGAGTCAGTGAGAACTTCAGACTACAGGGGGAGACTGACAGGTGGCAGGATATTGTTTAGCAACCAAAGCTACTTCAGCATGAGGGAACATCACACACACAGC
>CM022778.1:18083967-18086467 GCA_012411365.1 Ameiurus melas
TTGCAAAGATTTCAAACAAACTTCTTCCACGTTGTCATTACGGGGAATTGTTTGTAGAACTTTTAGGGAAATAATGAACTGAATCCATTTTGGAGTAAGGCTGTAACATCACATGTGGAGAAGTGAAGTGCTGGGAATACTCTCCGGATGCTCTGTAAGTGTATGTATACAGTCCTGTGAAAAAGTATTTGCCCCATGCTGATTTCATCTGTTTGTATGAATCTGATACTAAATAGTTTTATATATTCAAATGAAATACAACATAAAACAAAGGGAACCCGAGTAACGCCTATACCGTTTTTATTTTTTTATTGAAGCAAAAAAAAAAAAACGTATCCAACACCTATCACCCGTGTGAAAAACTAATTGCCCCCTTAAACATAAAATCTGGTTGTGCCACCTTTATCAGCAAAAACTCCAACCGAACTCTTCTGATAACTTTAGATCAGACTTTCACTCACTTCCAAGACTAGTATTTACTCCTGCGCTTTGGATCGTTGTCTCGCTGCATAATCCAGTTACGCTCGAGTTTCAACTTACGGACTGAAGGACATTCTCCTTTTTTGGTGAAATTCAGACGAGTCTTAATGTTCTTCTGGGTCAGCAGTGGTTTTCACCTCGCCTCTCTTCCATTGAACCGTTTTCCCCCAGTGTCTTTCTGATAGCGGAGTCATGAACAGTGACCTTTATTGATGCAAGAGAGGCTTGTAGGTCCTTCAATGTTGTCCTTGGCTCTTTTGTGACTTCCTCTTCCTGGACTTCCTGGATGTCACTGTGCTCTTGGAGGGATTTTCGAAGGTCAGACAAGGTTCACTACTGTGCAGAGTTTTTCCATTTGGAGATAACGGCTCTCACTGTGGTTCTTTAGAGTCCCAGAGCGTTTGAAATAACTTTGTAAGCTTCCCAGACTGATGTATTTCATTCTCTTTCTTCATCATCATTTCTGGGGTTTCTTTCATCTCTGGCGTAGTGTGTTACTGGGTAAGACCTTTTAACCCACTTCCCGCTGATGAAGAAGTTCTGTGTAAGTGTAGATGTGATGGATCAGGGCTTGCAGTAATCAGGTCTGCCTCGTCCAGCTGAACCCCGTTATCAATACACTTTCATAGATTTAGGGAATTGGTAACTGCGGGGGCAAATACATTTTCACACAAGCCCTGTTGGTATTGGAACTTTTCTGCTTCAATAAATAACATCAATATCATTTAAAAAGTGTATTCACAATATGCTATACACATGTTAATATTTGTTATTTCAGTAAAGCAACATTGTTACTTTTTTGACACAGAGAGAGAGAGAGAGAGAGAGAGAGAGAGAGAGTGAGTGAGTGAGTGAGTGAGTGAGTGAGTGAGTGAGTGAGTGAGTGTGTGTGTGACCTTCAAATCTCTGTGCACAATGCCATTAATGTGGCAGTGATGAACGCTCTCCAGAATCTGCTGAATACAGTGACTGAGAGAGAGAGAGAGAGAGAGAGAGAGAGAGAGACGTTAGTATTCAATAATAACAACAACAACAAACAATAATAATAACAATAATAAACAATAAAAAATAATAAAATAATAATACTAATAAACAATAATAATAAATAACTAATAATAATAAAAATAACAATAATATTTATAACGACGATGATGATGACACTTCATCACACAGGGTTATGTGTGGAACAGTGGAACTTCACAGAACCTGTGTGTTGCTGCTCATTACTTCAACACACACACACACACACACACACACACACACACAGGGATGATGTCCGTGTCGGCTCAGGTATGGGGAAACCAACTTCCCTGTGGCGATGTAGGGATAAAATCTTATTTTTCCTGGTAATAAAATCTCCAAACATGGAATCATCTCAGGTTCCCCCTCGGTGCCCCATGGTGATTCTGTGCTGTACCACAGCCTTAAACTCATGGAAAAGATTCCCACCTTCCTGAAGTGTTTATTAAATCCCAGAGAACCGCCTCCACATGACTTACTGAGGTTCATGACTGACCTGAAAAGTTGACTGTGAGTGAGGAACAGATCAGATCATGAGAACATGATGTTCTCCTGGGCATGTGTCCATTCTTAAATACACCAAAAAACAAGTCTGAAAAAGTTCATGGTTCATCTTCAGATGATGTTTTATCAGGAAGCAGATTTATGATAGGCAGAATATTCCAGGAAGTAACGTAGAACAGGTCAAATGGATTTTGGGGAATTGACATTTCAAACATTTCCATTTGTTTATTACGTCTATCTCCTCGTCTGATTGGCTCATCAATGAGAATGTTATAAAAGAACATGTGGAATTCCACAAAGATGCAGGAGAACATGTGGAACACACAGATAGGAACCCAAGCTGAGGATGGAATGATGAGAAGGTGATGATCCTGCAGTCCACTGGACTGTCGTTGGACACAGAATTTAATTCTTCGAGCACACAGCCAACACGACCTTCACTATAGAATCCATCCAATTTCAGACATTTTTCTGCTTCATGTTGATTGTAGATGTC
>CM022778.1:18091467-18106467 GCA_012411365.1 Ameiurus melas
TGACTGCGTGTATCCACGGCGCGTGCACGCTGAAACGCGTGTTTAATGCGTCTAGCTCGTTAGCGCATGCTAATACGGTTTGTTTGTTTATTTGTGAATTTGATGGAAAGTGATTATTTACAGTGTTGTCGGGTTAGCATCAATGCTAAGTGCAGTTGAAGAGTAAATAAGTGTTGTTTTGTGTGTGGGATATTGAGCTGCCCATTAGGATGTGTCATCCCTGTCAGGATCCTGTCACCGAGGCGCACAAACATGACGTCATGAAAATAACATCCGTGTGTTTCCGTTTCACTGAACATCAGTGCACGTGCTTTGTCTGTCTCTGAGTTTTACACCAAAACATTCTGTTGTTTATTGTTCATTCGGTTCTGGAGATTCTGAATCTGTCCAGTAGAGTCCACAGGTTCAGAACCGGTTTAGTTTATTCCATAAATTCAGCACGTGTTCATCAGGTTCTGAATCTGTTCAGAAGAGTCTGTAACATAAATAAGCGTTAGTCATTAAAATGTTGGTTTTTATTCAGTAGACACAGTGTGTGTGAGAGAGAGAGAGAGAGAGAGAGAGTGTGTGTGTGAGAGAGAGAGAGTGAGTGTGTGAGAGAGAGAGTGTGTGTGTGTAGTCAGTCTGGTGTAAAAACAAAAGTGGCCTTGTGTTTGGCCATGCGATGCCACTTTCATGTGAATGTACACACACGCACTTCAGATGGAGAAGTACAGGGGAGAGAGACGGAGAGCAGGAGAGAGATATGGAAGGGTCTCAGACTGTGAGAGATGTTGGAGTATGAATGGATTGAGAGATACTGACAGACTCTCAGTACAGGTGGGAGGTGACAGGGGATCTAACAACTGTGTGTGTGTGTGTGTAGGGAATGCGGGATGACGTCGGTGGTGTTGGTAGACAGTGGAGGAGCCGTGCTGGAGTACATCACTGCAGTGGAGGATTTACATCAGGTACACACACGCACACACATACAAACTTTTTTGATGAACACATCTACACACTGGCCTGTCCAGACTGATCTCTCTCTCTGTCTCTGTCTGTGTGTGTAACAGGAAGAGGGTGTATGTGAGGTCGAGGGTGTGTGTGAAGGTGTGTGTGAAGTGGAGGATGTGTGTGAGGATGTGTGTGAGGTAGAGGGAGTGTGTGATCAGGAAGAAGAGGAGGTGTGTTCACCTGCACAGGTGTTTGTGTACGATGAGAACACGGAGATGATGCAGGGGGTCGCTGAGGAACAGGAAGTGGAGACAGAAGTAGTGGAAACGGGTAACGCGCACACACACACACACACACACACACACACACACTGACACTGCCCCATGTGGCTTTCTGCTGAACTGTAGCACTGATCTGTCTCGCTGCCCCTCTGTTCGGTCTCGCTGCCATCCCGTACTGTCTCGCTGCCCTTCTGTTCGGTCTCGCTGCCATCCCGTACTGTCTCGCTGCCCTTCTGTTCGGTCTCGCTGCCATCCTGTACTGTCTCGCTGCCCCTCTGTATCGTCTCGCTGCCCTTCTGTATCGTCCGCGCCTTCTGTATCGTCTCGCTGCCCCTCTGTATCGTCTCGCTGCCCCTCTGTTTGGTCTCACTGCCATCCCATACTGTCTCGCTGCCCCTCTGTATCGTCTCGCTGCCCCTCTGTATCATCTCGCTGCCCCTCTGTTCGGTCTCGCTGCCATCCCGTACTGTCTCACTGCCCCCTCTGTATCGTCCTGCCCCCTCTGTTCGGTCTCGCTGCCCTCTTATCGTCTCGCTCTCTGTTCGGTCTCGCTGCCCTCTGTTCGGTCTCGCTGCCCCTCTGTATCGTTCGCGCCCTCTGTTCGGTCTCGCTGCCCCTCTGTTCGCCGCGGCATCCCGTACTGTCTCGCTGCCCTCTGTATCGTCCGCTGCCCCTCTGTATCGTCTCGCTGCCCCTCTGTATCGTCTCGCTGCCCCTCTGTATCGTCTCGCTGCCCCTCTGTTCGGTCTCGCTGCCCCTCTGTTCGGTCTCGCTGCCCCTCTGTTCGGTCTCGCTGCCCCTCTGTATCGTCTCGCTGCCCCTCTGTTCGGTCTCGCTGCCATCCCGTACTGTCTCGCTGCCCCTCTGTATCGTCTCGCTGCCCCTCTGTATCGTCTCGCTGCCCCTCTGTATCGTCTCGCTGCCCCTCTGTATCGGTCTCGCTGCCCCTCTGTTCGGTCTCGCTGCCCCTCTGTTCTGTCTCGCTGCCCCTCTGTTCTGTCTCGCTGCCCCTCTGTTCTGTCTCGCTGCCCCTCTGTTCTGTCTCGCTGCCCCTCTGTTCTGTCTCGCTGCCCCTCTGTATCGTCTCGCTGCCCCTCTGTTTGGTCTCGCGGCCATCCCGCACTGTCTCGCCCCTCTGTTCGGCTCGGCCCTCTGTTCGGTCTCGCTGCCCCTCTGTTCGGTCTCGCTGCCATCCCGTACTGTCTCGCTGCCCCTCTGTTCGGTCTCGCTGCCATCCTGTACTGTCTCGCTGCCCTCTGTTTCGCATTGTTCGCTGCCTCTGTTCGTCCGTGCATCCCGTACTGTTCGCTGCTTCTGTTCGTTCGCTATCCCGTATTGTCTGCTGCCTCTGTTCGGTTCGCTGATCCCGATGTCTGCCTCTTTCGGTCTCGCTGCCATCCCGTACTGTCTCGCTGCCCCTCTGTTCGGTCTCGCTGCCATCCCGTACTGTCTCGCTGCCCTTCTGTTTGGTCTCGCTGCCATCCCGTATTGTCTCGCTGCCCCTCTGTTCGGTCTCGCTGCCATCCCGTACTGTCTCGCTGCCCCTCTGTTTGGTCTCGCTGCCCCTCTGTTCGGTCTCGCTGCCCCTCTGTTCGGTCTCGCTGCCATCCTGTACTGTCTCGCTGCCCCTCTGTTTGGTCTCGCTGCCCCTCTGTTTGGTCTCGCTGCCCCTCTGTTTGGTCTCGCTGCCCCTCTGTATCGTCTCGCTGCCCCTCTGTTCGGTCTCACTGCCATCCCGTACTGTACAGTAGATTTGAGCAAGATTACACACTTTTTTCACACAGATTACAAGTCTTTTGGAATTCAGTCACAGTCTGAGAGGGAAATGGTTTTCGGATGATTCACAGATAAAATACAGATATTAAATCTACTCCAGTAATAATTTGCCAACATCTATATAATGTAATAAAGTTAAATAGAGTTAATACATTTGATCTCTTATGCTGTTGATCATCTGGAGTTCTCCTGGTTCACTGACATATGCGACATATGCTATGGGTTTGTGGTAAAGAATATAATTTCCCTTGCGGAACATGATGGCTTAGTGGTTAGCACGTTTGTCTCGCACCTCCGGGTTTGGGGTTCGATTCTTGTCTCCGCCCTGCTTGCACGAAGCTTGCACGTTCTGCTCTGTAGCACTCCGGGTTCCTCCGGGTACTCCGGTTTCTTTCCCCAGTCCAAAGACATGCCTTGTAGGCTGATTGGGATCTCAAAATTGCCTATAGTGTGTGTGTATATGTGATTGTGCCCTGCGATGGGTTGGCACCCCGTCCAGGGTGTTCCCAGCCTCGTAAGTCCCCTGGGATAGACTCCAGGCTCCCTGTGACCCCGTATACGATAAGTGCTATAGAAAACGGATGGATGGATGGAAGTTTTCTTTCTCTCTGCCTGCTAGGAGTTTCTTGTTAGCAACGTTAGCACTGCTTCTGCTCTCTTGTGGCTGTGTGCTGAAACATTTCAGCCCTGCAGTATGACCTCAGAAAGATCACTGTACTCCATGATTCAGTCAAACATTAACAAAACCTGGTGTAAATCCCAGCTTCAGGCCGAGTTCGTTTACACCACCGTAAATATCCACTGAGGTGCGTCACGTCTTTTGCACCTCGGAGTTGTGGCTGATGAAGATCTAACTTAAACTGGACTCCACAAAATAAAAACTTTACCAAAAAATGATTTGTGTATAATTATCACCGATGTCAGCCCTTTTTATTTTTGAATTCGTGATTTCAGAGAAACTGATGAGCGATTAGGCTAGGAAGTCTGGAAGTATTGGTAAGAGTCTTTTATAGTTTAATAGAATTATAAACGTTTTATTAATGACGTTGTTAAAAATGAAAACACTATTTTGAGTCACATTGCACGGACTTGTGCTTTTCTGCATTAACGGACTCCATTTTCAACATCTTTTCTTTATCAATGTGTGCAGATTTAACAGAAAATACCGAGTAAAGAGATGTTTACACTGTTAATAAAAATATTAGCTCAGTTTTAGTGCTACTTTTAGTTAATCCGTTACAGTATTAAATTTATTCTGAGGAAAACTTTCTGAAATCTGTAAACTTGAGAAATCCGTCACTTAGTGAGAGATAGAGATATATATATATATATCTCTGTGTGTATGTATGTGTGTGTGTGTTCAGGATAAGCTGCGTGCTTGCGAAGTGTGTAAATTAGACTGAAATAATGAAGTAAATCGATTCATTCTGAGGTCAATTCTCCGTAGAGTACGGGCCGCGCTGTGCGGGAGGATCTGCGGCCGTGCTTCGGCGATATTAGAGGCGGACTGATCTCTCATACTCCAGCGCTCAGCGAGCGAGTCAATGGCGTTGTTTTCTCCTCTCACCCATATTCCGAGCTGCTACACCTTCCTGTTCTGTGACTGGCTGACAGCTCGTGAATATGCGATACCGGCCAATCCCAGCACAGGAGGTGTGGGCAATCTTCAGGCGCGGGAGGCGGGAACTGCCGGAGTGCGGGTGGGAAAGAAAGAAAATAACGCGAGTCAATGTGTATGAACGTGAAGCTAAACATGGCGACGTCGCTTCATGAGGGAGCCGCTAACCAGTTGGATTTACTCATCCGTGCAGGTAATGCGGGCACGATTCTCAGAAAGCCGCCTCGCCACTCGGGCTAGTGTGTGTGATTGTGTGTTTTTGTGAAGTTGTTGGTCGCGGGTGCAGTTGTGAAGTTCGCGGAGGGCATATTGCAGGAAGTGGATCACCTTGGTTCGGTTCGGTGTGTAGAACCTCTATGGCGGCTGCTTTTATAATGTACTGATATGCGTTTTAAAAATGCATTTGTTTATTGTGCAGGGGGTTTGTTAAGTGTGTAGATGTGGAGTAACTGCGTGTTTGTTGATAGCGGTGTAAAAATAACGGGCTTGGAGGCGAAACCAGGAAGTGTGAGCGTGCGTGAGGCCGAGTCCCAAATGGCTGCTCGGGCCTCACACCCGCGTCCTACGTAGTGTGTGACGCAATGACGCACGTCCCCTATGTAGTGTCCTATGTGTTGAGTAGAGCTGGATTTGGGATGTGGCGCGTGTTGTCTTGCCTCCGTCTGTGCCACGCTGTCTCACACAGGAAGGACACACACTGGGCTTCAGCTCAGCCTGTGTACGGAGTGTATGGTTATAAAGCATTATAAAGCGTTATAACGGATGTATAGCGCGGTGGTGTTATTCACCCTCACTTGGATTTAATGATAAATGTGAATGTCCCGTGGCTGGAAAACCTCCCGAACCCACACTTAATAAACGGATTAATATGTGTATTGTATGTTTAGAGAAATCGGTTGGATTCATCACACTAGCACTCCGTGTGATAGTTTTAACCCCCCCCCCCCCGTCCCGTTATCTAACCCGACCAAGACCAGCGTCCTGTTTTTACTCCTTATTGCCCCTCCCTCCGTCATGTTTTATATTTTCAGAACTTTAAACCGCTGTGTATTTAAAACCAAACAGCTTATTATATCTTTTTGCACTGAAGTCCGATTTATTTTTCCAGACATATTTAGATGGCGGAAGCGTTGCTACTCCACCGGGGGCGGGGCTCAACATTTGATTGACACCCACTTATGTCCAATAGGAACGCGCGACGCTTTCGAAATTCTCAGCTCGGCCACTCTCGGTCACGCGCCGTCCGTGCGTCATTCTGAAAACCGTCCAATCAGAGTGGGGGGGGGGCATGAGGGCAGGAAGCGAAGTGGAGGGAAAGCCTGTAAACAGGGAAGAGTAGCGCAGCGCTGCTATTCTGAGACACACGCAGGATGTCTCTCAAACCAATCTGTGCACCCTTAAAACTGCACTACACTGTGGAGCTGACGTGTGTGTGTGTGTGTGTGTGTGTGTGTGTAATGCCTAAAGATAGGTTCTGTATACATGGAAGGCACTTGTGTCCAAACATGGGCAGTGCAGGAGTGTGTGGGAGGAGGAGTGGATGGACAGGGGCAGGTGAGGGGTTTAGTGGGGCTGGGGTGTGTGTGTGTGTGTGTGGGGGGTCTCAGGCTGTGGGTCATCATATGATAAAATAAGACTGGTGATGTCAGTGAAGTTGTGTGTAAGTGATGTGTAGTTCTCCTCAGCTGGAGCAGCAGATCTGTGCACAACTTCTTTTATTTGGTGAAGGGAATTCTGGGATTGAGGAAGCAGCAGCCATCATCCTGTAGTCTGAACAGTCACACACACACTGTCTCTGAACCATAACTGTAACATTTAAAACAGCAGTGTATATTCAGTTACACGTCATGGATACAGGTTTATCCCATAGTTCTGTTAACTCTGTGTGTGTTACAGTGGAGGCGTCAGTACATGGAGGCTCCGGGGTTCACTGCACTGATAAAACAATTGAAGCAGCAGAAGCTCTTTTACACATGGACTCACCATCAAGCTTACGGGGAGACCGCAGTCCAGGTACACACGCGCACACACACACACACACACACACACACACACACACGTGCTGTTTGTAGAGGGTTAGTTTTCAGGACGTGCGTGTTCAGTAATGTCTTGGGGCTTTTGTGTTGAATCCCATTCCATACTCAGGATGAAATATGTGTGTGTGTGTGTATGTGTGTAGAGGTGTTTGTCCCTCCATGTGTATCCACTCCAGAGTTCCTGCATGCCGCCATGCGTCCTGATGTTGTCACGGAAACAGTGGTGGAGGTCAGCACAGAGGAGGTGGAGCCTATGGAGGTGGTGACTTTAATCAAGGAACCGAGAGGGATGGAGAGAGATGGGCGGAAAAAGAAAAGTAAGAACGAACACGCACAAAGTGATGTGATTACTGCCCCCTGCAGGTTGTCTCAGATTTCACTTGTATACCAATACCACATCATTTGCATATAAAGCTCAGCGCAAGTGTGTGATGCCCCGCCCACATTGCTCTGCCTTCTTTCTCCGTGCACAACCATGATGTTGTGTCTTGCCACTGCCAGTGTAAACACGACATAACATTTTATTTACTGGTGTGATGTCTGTGTATAAGAGCTGTGTGTGTGTGTGTGTGTGTGTGTGTGTGTCTGTAGCTGGGAGGAAGCCCAATAAGCCCCACCCCATCCCCAATGGTTCTCCAGATTTAGGCATCAAGAAGAAGTCAAGAGAAGGCAAAGGTCAGGCTGTGTGTTTGTGTATGAATGATGGTGACGAGAGTATATGATCATTTTGTGTGTGTGTACGCTCACTGTCCACTTTAATAGGAACATGTGTACACCTGCTTTAATTCAGTTATCCTAGCATTCAGTCATGTAGCAGCAGTACAGTGTATATAATCCTGTAGATGCTGGTCAAGAGGTTCATGTAATGTTCACATTCTGATCTGCCACTTAATTGGCTGATTGGATAACTGCATAAATGAGCAAGTGTATGGGTTTTTCTGTTAACGCGTATGTGATATTGGGGTGCTGTAGGCAGTACCTACCTATGGGAGTTCCTGTTGGACCTGCTGCAGGATAAGAACACCTGTCCCAGGTACATTAAGTGGACTCAGAGGGAGAAAGGCATCTTTAAGCTGGTGGACTCTAAAGCCGTGTCCAAGCTGTGGGGCAAACACAAGAACAAACCCGACATGAACTACGAGACCATGGGACGTGCCCTCAGGTGAACGAACACACACACACCTGCACTTCTAGTCAGGTTGGAGCAGAAGAACTCTTTCTTTTGATGTTAATTTTATATTAGTTAAAGCTGGGTGGTATAAAACGGGACGAGACGACACCGCTGTAATTGATGCTTCCTAAATCTTGGCTTTTGTGAAGAGGTCACGCTGTGAAATGTCGATCTTCTTTTTGTCACGTGTTTTCACGTGATACGAATTCGCAGGTCCGAGTTACCAGACTTGAACTGTGGAACACAGTGAAATGGATGGAATTGGAGATGTGGCATGATGAAGGTCTCGTGTGACGCTGTGTTCACCTCAGGGTTACAGGCTCTAAAAGTTTGGCAGCGGCGAATAGGGGTCAAGGGTTCAGGCTCAGGGTTCAGGGCAGGGTGTAGGTCGTTTTTCTCTAATATTCCTTAGTAAGGAAGAAGAAAGTAAAGGATTTTAATAGCAGTGCTCCCTAGTGGACATGCTGTCTGTCTGCATATCTGTCTCACTCTCTCTCTCTCTCTCTCTCTCTCTCTCTGCTCCATCTGTAGGTACTACTATCAAAGGGGGATCCTGTCAAAGGTCGAAGGTCAGAGGTTAGTCTACCAGTTTAAGGAAATGCCTAAAGACATTGTTGTCATTGATGATGACAAGTGTGATGCAGATGATCTGGGCGGGGCTTATGAGCATATCATGGCCACTGACCTCTCCAAAACGTCGGGCATCCTGAGAGGGGTGGGGCCAGTTATAAGCCCCACTTCTCCCAAAGCCAAGCCCTCGCCAAATGTCACGCCCATTCAACGCATAGTGACCGTTTCCACGCCAACAGAGCCGCCGCATGCCACAATTATTCCCAACGCCAGTGCACCCAGGTACAGTGTGTTGTTTGGTGTGTGTATGTATTGTTTGGTGTGTGTGTGTGTGTGTTGTTTGGTGTGTGTGTAATCTCTTCTGCGTCTGCAGGACTGTCCGAGTTGCTATGCAAGTCCCTGTTGTCATGACAACGCCCCTGGGTCAGAAGATCTCACCTGTTGCCATCTCAACAGCGACCCCACCCCCCTCCAGCGTTACCACGGTGACCGGAGCCTCCACCCCGAAGGTTCTGATCCAGACGGTTCCGGCCATGGAGAACAGCGATAAGATCACGCTACAGCTCGCCAAGATAATCACCATCACACCCATTACTCTCGCCCTTCCCCCTGGCACAGGTCCCGCCCACTCACACCCTCATAGCCCCGCCCCCACCACGCGGCTTCCTGTGCAGATACACGTTCAGTCTGACAGTCACTTGACACACACAGAGCCAACCCAACAGGAAGTGGAGGTGCACACACAGGAAGTCACAGCTCATACACACAGCTAAAGCGGGAGACAGTCTCTTCTATCACACACACACATACCAGCCAAACAGGAAGTGGAAATGCACAGACAGGAAGTAGTAATAGCACAAAGTTGTGGAACTAAAAACAAAAAAAAAGAAAAACTGTCATGGAACATTAATTAACTCACACACAGCAGCCCTGTGAATTCATTGAGACTGTTTTATGGGACCAGCGTGAAGGGCACTACGGGCAGGAAGAACACTACACAGGACACAGTCTGTATGACTGTACACACAGAGGAGTGTGTGTGTGTGTGTGTGTGTGTGTGTGTGTGTGTGTACTTACACTTTTATACTTGTAAAAAAAAAAAAAAAAAAAAAAAAGAAGATTTTAATTATTTTTTTTTTTTTTTTTTTTTTAAAACAAAAAAATATTTTTTTTTCAACAATGTTTTTTTTTGTGAGAGGAGAGGGGGGGGGGGGGGTTTTGGGGAAAGGGAACGTGTGTGAGAGAGAGAGAGGAAGGAAAGAAGAGGAAGTGAGAAAAAGGGAATGTGTGTGTATTATTATTATTATTATTATTATTTCTTCTTCAGTGGAGTGTTAATAAGCTGTGTGTCTGTGTGTGTGTGTGTGTGTGTGTGTGTGCTGTACCAAGCACAGTATTACAGACAGCTAATCACACAGTGCTGTTTAAGGTCAAAGTTCAACATTTCCTTTTCTTTCCTCTACTGTCTGTGTGTGTCTTGAGTCAGAGGAACAGCAGGATGATGATGATGATGATGATGATGATGGTGTTTGTATATTGAACATTAGAATTGTACACTCTATTTTGTTGTACTCTGTATTCCAGTAGATTTTACTGAATTATAAATCACTGAACTCTCTCTTTCTTGCTCTCTCTCTCTCTCTCTCTCTCTCTCTCTCTCTCTCTCTCTTCTGCCTGTCGCTCACTTGCTTGCTCGGAAATGATTACTCATTTCTCTGCTGTGCATACACTACATGGCCAAAGGTATGTGGACACATGACCATCACACTTGTATGTGGTTCTCCTCTAAACTGTTTCCACGAATTCAGAAGCACACAGTTTCCCTTCAGTGGAACTAAGTGGAACCCAAACACCAGCATGATGACATCCCTGTGCACAAAGCGAGCTCCATGAAGACTTGGTGTGTGAAGGTTGGAAGAAGATCCTCCTGCACGGAACCCTGATCTCAACCCCACTGACTCATCACCTTTGGGATGATCTGGAGTCTCCTCACATCAACGTCAGCACCTCACCTCAACCTCACTAACGCTCTTGTAGCTGAACGATCACTAGTCCCCACAGCCACGCCCCAAAATCTAGTGAAAAGCCTTCCCAGAAGAGTGGAGCGCGTTATAACAGCGGAGGGGAATAAATCAATTAAAACTCAACTCACTAATACAAGCCGTAAAACGTGGAGCCAACTGACCCAAAACACAACATGCACACAACGTCACAGAAGAAACGAGAGCACAAGTATTGATTATGAAGGGACCTTGTGGAGCATCTCAATCTCACCACTGATCTCCAAACAGCTATCTATAATGTATGTAGAATTTAACCGATCAGCCATAACGTTAAACCACCTCCCTAATATTGTGCTTCAAGGAAGCAGCAGATCCTTTAAAGTCCTGTACGTTGCGAGGTGGGGCCTCTCTAGATCAGACTTGTTTGTCCAGCACATCTCACAGATGCTGGATCGGATTGAGATCTGGGGAATTTGGAGGTTGTTTCAACACCTTGTCTCTGTCGTGTTCCTCTAAACGTTCCTGAACAATGTGTGCAGTGTGTCCGGGAGCATTATCCTCCCGAGATATTAGGGAACACCGTTACCATGAAGGAGTCTACTCGGTCTGGATCAGTGTTTAGGTAGGTGGTACGTGTCAAAGTAACATCCATGTGAATGCAGGACCCAAGGTTTCCCAGCAGAACATTACCCAGAACATCACACTGCCTCTACCGGCTCGCCTTCTTCCCATAGCGCATCCTGGTGTTATCTCTTCCCCAGGTATGACACGCACAAACACCCGACCTCCACCTGATGTAAAAGAAATCCTGATTCATCAGACCAGGCCACTTTCTTCCACTGCTCCATGGTCCAATTCTGATGCCCATTGTAGGAGATTTTGATGGTGTAGAGGAGATCAGAGTGTGCACTCTGACATCTACGCAGCTCCAACGCAGAAAGCTGTGATGTTCTGTGAGTTCTGACTCCTTTCTATCGGAACAAGCGTTAACTTTTCCAGCAGTTTGTGCTATAGAAGCTCCTCTGTGGGATCGGACCAGACGGGGTAGCGTCACGCTCCTCACACGCATCAGTGAGCCTTGGGAGCCCATGACCCCGTTCACTGGTTCTCCTTCCTTGGATGCTTTGGGCGCGAACTCCTGCACACAAGGAACACCCCACAGCACCTGTTTTGGAGACGCTCTGACCCAGTCGTCTAGCCATCACAATCTTTGTTAAAGTCTCTCAGATCCTTACGCTTGCCCATTTTTCCTGCTTCCAACAATCAACTTTGAGAACTGACTGTTCACCTGCTGTCTAATAAACATACCCACCCCTTTACAGGTAACAAGGTTATCAGTGTTGTTCACTTCACCTGTCAGTGGTGTTAATGTTATGGCTGATTGGTGTATTTTATAAGGTGTGATGTATTCATACAATTATATAATCAGAAAATTGTGTGGCGGCAGCAGTGCATAAAACGATGCAGATACAGGCAGCTTCAGGTAATGTTCTCATCCTCCATCAGAATGGAGAAATGTGATCTTAATGATTTTGAGTGTGGCATAACTGTTAGTACCAGATGGGTTGGTTTGTGTGTTTCTATAATTGCTGGTCTGGGATTTTCACGCAGAATGGTCTCTAGTTTATGCAGAATTGTGCAATAAAAAGAAAACGGTTCTGTGGATGGGAACACCTTGTTGATGAGATTAGAGGAGAATGACCAGACTGCTTGGAAATGACAGAAAGGCTACGATAACTCAGATAACCACTCTGTACAATTATGGTCGTAGAAAAACATCTCAGAATGCACAACATGTCAAACCTTGAGGTGGATGAACTACAACAGCAGAAGACCACGCCAGGTTCCTCTTCAGTCAGCCAAGAACAGAAAGCTGAGGCTGCAGTGGACATGACCTCACTAACACTGGACAGGTGAAGACTGGAAAAAACGTAGCCTGGTCTGATGAAGCTCGATTTCCGCTGAGGCACACAGGGTAGGATCAGAATTTGGTGCCAACAGCATGATTCCATGGACCCAACCTGCCTTGTGGCAGCGGTCCAGGCTGGTAGAGTTGATGTAATGGTGTGGGGAATGTTTTCTTAGCACACTTTAATAATTTAATAGTATTTATTATCTACAAATAGCAGACATGTAGTTCCAGCATGACAATGCACCAGGTCACAAAGCAAAATTCGTTTCAAGCTGATAAGGAACGTGATCATGAGTTCAGTGTTCTTCAGTGGCCTTCCCAATCACCGGATCTGAATCCAGTAGATCACCTTTTAGATGTGGTAGAACTGGAGACTCGCAGTATGGACATGCTCCTGAAAAATCTGTATTAACTGTGTGATGTCAACATGGAGCAGAATCTCAAATCAATGTCTCTGACATCTTGTGGAATCCATGCCATGAAGAATTGAGGCTGTTTGAGAGCAAAGCGAGGCTCTACCCAGTATTACTGTAGTGTTCCTAATAAAGTGTTCAGGGAGTGTATGCAGCTAGGTATATAATGATCTTTACACTGACATGAGCTAATGTACATGTGTGTTCTCGCCACTGGGGGGAGACAAAACTCCATCAAGAAATGAAGACCAATCTAAAGAAGGAATGATAAAGGAAGAAATTGAAGCAAATGAAAAGACAGGGGAGCGAGAGGGGGAGCGAGGGAGAGAGGGGGGGAGGGAGGGAGAGAAGGGGGGAGGGGGGGGCAGCGAGGGAGAGAAGGGGGAGGGGCAGCGAGAGAAGGGAGAGGGAAGGAGGGTGTTGCTGTAATTCTGCTCTCTGTAGCTCAGGTCTGTACTCCGCTCCAGAATTATTGGCCTCCTTCATGTGCAGTGAGAGATTTAAATTTTAAAGATGTTTCAATCATAGTGCTGCATAACTATTGGCACCCCACATTCAGTAATACTTACTAGCACTCTGAACCCCCCCAAACCCCCGACACCCGCCACCCCAGAGTTAACATAAATCTCAAATTAAAATGCAGCCACACTGGATGAGAGCAAAAATGTATAATGATCCATCTGCACACACACACACACACACAAGATTAACGTGACACGGATAACACAAGCAACACACAGTGCATGTGTGTGTATTGTCATGTTTTTTTTATGACATGGTGATAGATGTGGGTGGGGTTCCTGTGGGTGGAGCTTGTGCAATCATGTAAATATTTATTACTTTCACATCACAGAGCAACAGCACTGAAACACAATCAACTGAACATTGATTGTTCAGCAGAGCTCTCTCTCTCTCTCTCTCTCTCTCTGTGTGTGTGTGTGTGTGTGTGTGTGTGTGAAAGAGAGAGATAGAAAATGAGGAGTGAAGTTACTAAAGCAGAGAATTGGAAGTCATTGGGCTGTTCCTCAACTGCAGTCGGTCACCCTAAGTGCCTCTGACATACACACACACACACACACACACACACACACACACACACTGATGTGTTTTGGGGAGTTGGAGAGCAGATGGAGCTGATGTTGGATCTGAAGCTCAGTCACACACACAGATGCTGAGCATGTCTGTCTGTCTGTCTGTGTGTGTGTGTGTACAGCACCTGTAATAGATCAACACTTAAATTGCGAATACATTGTATATAGCAGTATTTCTAGTAGGTGGGAGTGTCTAGAGAGTGGGTGGGACTTATGTACTGCATATGTGAGCATCTCAAATAAAGACGGACTCCTTATAGTTCACCGCACTAATATAAACATGGAGCTGAATCCCAAATGGTGTCTAATGTGTGTATAGTGCACTAAATAGTATGAATTATTCTGGTACTGTGGCAGAGGGGGTGTGGTCAAGCATCAATTGGGTTAGGGAGAGGAGGAGAGGGGGTGTGGTCAAGCATCATTTGGGTTAGGGAGAGGAGGAGAGGGGGTGTGGTCAAGCATCAGTTGGGTTAGGGAGAGGAGGAGAGGGGGTGTGGTCAAGCATCAGTTGCTTAGGGAGAGGAAGCTCCCGTGGGTTGATTTTCACCCGTGTGTAATCGCGATGAGGTTACATTACTTATGTGTTCTTTGTCTTTTGGAGAAAGGCTGTAGCTTGAGCATAACATGCACACTCACTCACACACACACACACACACACACACACACACACACACACACACACACACAGAGGCCGGAGTGTGAGCTTGGAAAGTGTTTGGTCAAAACTTGATCAAGGCAAAAGCCGAAATATTGAGTTTTTTTTTTGTTTTTTCGTTGAGCGCGTACTGAAACACGCCTGTTGTAGGAATAAAATAAGCCCTGAAGCTTACCCAAAGTCTGCTGAAGTCCTTATTCCAGCCCATCTTCATGCATACCAGGTTCTACAACTACACTGTGTACTATATATGTACCGCTTTTAATACCGGAGACATGCTGGTCGAATGAGATCCTAAGGAAGAACAAAGGATTCGGCCCCAAGAACACGAAGCAATGGCCCCAAGAGAAATGAGCCAGCATTAGGAACAAGTTGAGGGCTCAAGAAGATCGTGCTACCCTGCATAGATTTCTGCTAGCCAACATCCAGTCTCTGGAGAACAAGCTTGATGACCTGACAACCTCAGGGCCAGGGTTAAGGTCCAGAGTAACAATGAGGACTGCAACCTTCTCTGCTTCATTGAGATATGGCTGAATCCAGC
>CM022778.1:18121467-18123967 GCA_012411365.1 Ameiurus melas
GTGTGTGTGTGTGTGTGTGTGTGTGTGTGTGTGTGTGAAATGGTTTATTACTGGTTTATTGTGAACAGATGGAAGAAGGTCATAATAAAGTCATAAATAAACTTAAATAAATAAAATAACTGACAGTGATACTGATGCTGTCACTCAGAAACACCCCGACACCCCCCCACACACACAGGTTTAGTTTATAAGTGTCATTTTTCTATCTTTTCTTTAATGAGGCAGAATTATAAATTATACATTAAAATCACGAACCACTGCAATAAAATAAACAGCAAACACCCAGATGTTAGCAGATGGCTTTGGTGTGAGTGTGTGTGAGTGTGTGTGTGAGTGTGTGTGTGTGTGTGTGTGTGTGTGTGTGTGTGTGTGTGTGTGTGTGTGGGTGTGTGTGTGTGTGTGTGTGTGTGTGTGTGTGTGTGTGTGTGTGTGTGTGTGTGTGTGTGTGTGTTGTGTGTGTGTGTGTGTTGTGTGTGTGTGGTGTGTGTGTGTGTGTGTGGGGTGTGTGTGTTGTGTGTGTGAGTTGTGTGTGTGTGTGTGTGTGTGTGTGGGTGTGGGTGTGTGTGTGTGTGTGTGTGTGTGTGTGTGAGTGTGTGTGTGGGTGTGGGTGTGGGTGTGTGGGTGAGTGTGAGTGTATATATATATATATACACACACACACACACTCACACACACTTAAGCTGGTATGATCAGGAGAGTTTGGGTCTCAGTGCTCAGGTTTGTCCTGAGTGGTGAATCTTCTCACCCGTCTCTCACTCCTTCACTCAGGTGTGTGATGGTGGAGTGTCTGGGTTCTTTATGTCCCAGAGAGGAGATGTTTATATTGCAGGACAGCTCCTGCAGCTCTGACACTAACATGGTGACGAGGTCCAGGAGATCAGACATGCACCCGTGTGAAAACTCAAGGGGAAAAATCACTGTGTATTATTTATTTATTTTTGTGATTTTGTTGAAAGTTCTGATTCTCAGGTTAGGAGGTGAACCAAACTCACAAACCCAAAATGATTCAATGCAGTATGGAGATCCATGGGCTTCGTGGATGTTAACAATTGAGGTCACTTGCTGCTGGATCAGCTATTTTACCTGCTGTCATGAGCCTTACAAGCTATTACTTATAAGGTCATGAACCTTGCCGGCCCTATTGCTTCTGGTCATGAGCTACCAGCCCCTGTTACCAGCACTAAAGGTCATGGGCATACATAGTCCTGTTATGGCCTGCAGTCTGCCCTATTGCAGCATAGTCAGGCGCCCACCGGCCTGTTGCTGTATAAGGTCATGAGCATGCCCAGCCTGGCCATAGCACTGCTGTCATGAACGCCCGCCTGTGTACCAACCTGCGGTCATGGGCCTTGCCATTTCAGCCATAGCCTGCAGGTCATGGGCCTTGCCCTGTTATAGCATACTTGTCAGCGGGCTTGCGCTATTTCTTGAGTCATGAGCCTTTTAAAGCCTGACCCTTGCCTGCGGATCATGGTATACAGCTGGCCCATATATAAGGTCATGGGCATACCTGGCCATAGCTGCGGGTCTGGGCCTTGCCAGCCCACTGCTGCAGGTCATGAGACGCCCTGGGTCCTGACCTGGCCTGCAGATCATGAGCCTTACTTAAGCCACAAACACTGCCTGCGTCATGAGCACTTGCCGGCCCCTATTACGCAACACTGCAGGTCATGAGCACTTGCATAGCCCCTAGCCCACCTGGATTTATAAAACGCCCACCATGCCATAACCTGCAGGTCATGAGCATACTTGTAGTCCTATTGCCTGTAGTCATGAGCCTTGCCGCCCTGACCCTTGCTGCAGGTCATGAGCCGCCCAGATCCTGGCCACCCAGCACTGGTCATGGGCACTTACTTGGCCTATTGCCTGCTGGGTCAAGGCACTTACCGCCCTGTTGCCTGCTGTCATGAGCACTAAAGTCCTGAGCCATAGCACTGCAGATCATGAGCATACCCGCCTCATGCATACCAAAGGTCATGGAGCCTTTTATTTCTTGCCAGGTCATAGGCACTTACATAAGCCTATTTCTTCTTGGTTATCAGGCGCCCACCCATTGCCTGTTATAGCACTGCAGATCATGGGCAGCATGGCCCTGACCACCAGCACTGCAGGTCAGCCAGACACCACCCCTGTTGCAACACTCTTGAGTCATGGGCATGCCAAGCCTGGCCCCGCCCAGCACTGCAGATCATGAGCGCCCACTTGGCCCTGGCCATAGCTGCAGATCATGGGCCTTGGCCCGGCCCTGGCTGCTTATGAGTCATGAGCATACCACAGCCTGTTACCACCTGCAGTCATGAGCCCACCCGCCCTAGCCCTGCCTGCAGTCATAGGCGCCACCCAGCCCTATTTTGCCTGCTGTTATGAGCGCCCACCCGCCCCTGGCCCCATACCAAGACGTGCGTGGCCTTCTCTGGGATTTAATAAACACTTCAGGAAGGTGGGAATCTTTTCCATGAGTTTAAGGCTGTGGTACAGCACAGAATCACCATAGGGGCAC
>CM022778.1:18128967-18133967 GCA_012411365.1 Ameiurus melas
ATATAGTGTAGGTTAAATACTGTGATACTGTAATACTTAAATTTACTGCAGTAAAGACTGCAGACTATGACATCATCACCCGAAGTGTTTAAAAACATAGAGAACTGTGTAAAAGCTTCTTCTTCTCTGGTTTCCTCAGTTTTAATTTCCATCCTACACTAATCTTAAAAACCCGAAACAGGACAGGTGTTTAAT
Source organism: Ameiurus melas (assembly GCA_012411365.1). Lineage (NCBI taxonomy): Eukaryota > Metazoa > Chordata > Actinopteri > Siluriformes > Ictaluridae > Ameiurus > Ameiurus melas. Next base: position 18,129,163 of record CM022778.1, read on the forward strand.
GACCTGAGCACAGTAACGTTATCACAGTAACGTTATCTCAGTAATGTTATCTCAATAACGTTATCTCAGTAACATTATCTCAATAACGTTATCTCAGTAACATTATCTCAGTAACGTTATCTCAGTAATTTTATCTTTAACTATTATCACAATCTCAGTAACGTTATCACAGTAACGTTTTCTCAGTAACGTTATCTCAGTAACGTTATCACAGAAACGTTACCAAAGTAACGTTATCACAGTAACATTATCACAGTAACGTTATCTCAGTAACATTATCTCAGTAACGTTATCACCGTAACATTATCTCAGTAACATTATCACAGTAACGTTATCTCAGTAACGTTATCACAGAAACGTTATCTCAGTAACATTATCTCAGTAACGTTATCTCAGTAACGTTATCACAGAAACGTTATCTCAGTAACATTATCTCAGTAACGTTATCACAGTAACGTTATCTCAGTAACATTATCTCAGTAACGTTATCACCGTAACATTATCTCAGTAACATTATCTCAGTAACGTTTTCTCAGTAACGTTATCACAGAAACGTTACCAAAGTAACGTTATCACAGTAACGTTATCTCAGTAACATTATCTCAGTAACGTTATCACCGTAACATTATCTCAGTAACATTATCACAGTAACGTTATCTCAGTAACATTATCTCAGTAACGTTATCACCGTAACATTATCTCAGTAACATTATCACAGTAACGTTATCTCAGTAACATTATCACAGTAACGTTTTCTCAGTAACGTTATCTCAGTAACGTTACCAAAGTAACGTTATCACAGTAACATTATCACAGTAACGTTATCACCGTAACATTATCACAGTAACGTTATCTCAGTAACATTATCTCAGTAACGTTATCACAGTAACATTATCACAGTAACGTTATCACCGTAACATTATCTCAGTAACGTTATCACAGTAACGTTATCTCAGTAACATTATCTCAGTAACGTTATCACCGTAACATTATCTCAGTAACGTTATCACAGTAACGTTATCTCAGTAACATTATCTCAGTAACGTTATCACCGTAACATTATCTCAGTAACATTATCACAGTAACGTTATCTCAGTAACATTATCTCAGTAACGTTATCTCAGTAACGTTATGTCAGTAACATTATCTCAGTAACATTATCACAGTAACGTTATCTCAGTAACGTTATGTCAGTAACATTATCTCAGTAACGTTATCTCAGTAACGTTATCTCAGTAACGTTATCTCAGTAACATTATCACAGTAACGTTATCACCGTAACATTATCTCAGTAACGTTATCTCAGTAACGTTATCTCAGTAACATTTCACAGTAACGTTATCTCAGTAACATTATCTCAGTAACGTTATCTCAGTAACGTTATCACCGTAACGTTATCTCAGTAACATTATCACAGTAACGTTATCTCAGTAACATTATCTCAGTAACGTTATCTCAGTAACATTATCTCAGTAACGTTATCTCAGTAACATTATCTCAGTAACGTTATCTCAGTAACGTTATCTCAGTAACATTATCTCAGTAACGTTATCTCAGTAACGTTATCTCAGTAACGTTATCTCAGTAACGTTATCTCAGTAACGTTATCTCAGTAACATTATCACAGTAACGTTATCTCAGTAATGTTATCTCAGTAACATTATCTCAGTAACATTATCTCAGTAACGTTATCTCAGTAACATTATCTCAGTAACGTTATCTCAGTAACGTTATCTCAGTAACGTTATCTCAGTAACGTTATCTCAGTAACGTTATCTCAGTAACATTATCTCAGTAACATTATCTCAGTAACGTTATCTCAGTAACATTATCACAGTAACGTTATCTCAGTAATGTTATCTCAGTAACATTATCTCAGTAACGTTATCTCAGTAACGTTATCTCAGTAACGTTATCTCAGTAACGTTATCTCAGTAACATTATCTCAGTAACATTATCTCAGTAACGTTATCTCAGTAACGTTATCTCAGTAATGTTATCCTTGTTAATGTGATTTCACAAGCACGTTGTCCTCAGTAGCCCATACCTCTGCAGTAATATATTATAATGGTACCATTTCAATTTGATCACATGTATTAATGAATTAATTATGACAGCTCTATTTAAACCACTCATTATTGTTCATTATTGTTATTTGATTGTGTGTGTGTGTGTGTGTGTGTGTGTGTGTGTGTGTGTGTGTAGTTTCCTTCTCCAGAATGGGACACAGTAACTCCAGAAGCGAAAGATCTGATTAATAAAATGCTCACAATAAACCCCAACAAACGCATCACTGCAGCCGAGGCTCTCAAACACCCCTGGATCTGTGTATGTAACACGCACACACACACACACACACACACACACACACACACATATATACACACAGTGTGTTGTTTTTCTAGGTATATTATAAACTGCTCTATAATGATGGTTGTGGATTTTGGACTCATCACATTGTCTCTCACAGCAACGCTCCACCGTGGCCTCCATGATGCACCGACAAGAAACTGTAGAGTGTCTGAAGAAGTTTAATGCCAGGAGGAAGCTGAAGGTACACACACAAACACACACACACACTTAATCCCTTCATTTCAGCCATTTGCATTATTCCTGTCATAGTGATTATTCTCTTCGTATCTATAATTCCCCGCGGTTCTCTTTACTTGTGTCTTTCTTCTCTGGAATAAACACAGAGGAAATACCGATAAAGAATGATAAACGCAGGTCACAGATAAAATCAAACATATATTAGGGTCGAGTGATCTAGGAACTAAAGATGTCTGCTCTCCCAGAAGATAATAAGAAGAGCTGGAAGAGAGAATAAGAATGAGAGACGGAGTGATTAGGTGCTCGCAAAACACCACATTCCAGGAACAGGAAACAAGTCTGATCCGGTACATCGTGACACAAACTACAGACCTTCTGAAATGAGACGCAGAGATCATACATGAAACTTATCAGAAATCAAAGAACATGCTCCTCACAGTGCTTCGTGGCCTCTCCAGGTGTGTGTGAGCACTGTGAAGCAGGTAGATGATCCTCCACACTGACGTCAGCTTGGTACTCAAACTGCAGTGGATCCAGGCAGTCACGTGCCATGGGCTTGAGGTTCTGCAGAACCAGTCTCAAGGGTCTTCATTACATGGGACATTATGCTTGTCATGTGAGCTGAATTCAACAGGAAGTGGAGTATGAACTAGTTTAAACCGGTTTCAGTGAGTTATCATACAGTCGGTGTTCCACATTAAATCTGTATTTTCTCTCCTTCAGGGCGCCATTTTAACAACACTGCTAGTTACCAGGAACTTTTCAGGTATGACTTCTACCTGTGTGTGTGTGTGTTTGTGTGTGTGTGTGTGTGCTTGTTTGTGTGTGTGTTTGTGTGTGTGTGTGTTTGTGTTTGAGTGTTTGTTTGTGTGTATGTATGTGTGTGTTTGTGTGTCTTTGTTTGTTAGTGTGTTTGTGTGCGTGTGTGTGTTTGTTAGTGTGTTTGTGTGTGTGTGTGTGTTTGTTAGTGTGTTTGTGTGTGTGTGTGTTTGTGTGTTAGTGTGTTAGTGTGTTAGTGTGTTTGTGTGTTTGTGTGTTTGTGTGTTTGTGTGTTTGTGTGTGTGTGTGTTTGTGTGTGTGTGTGTGTGTTTGTTAGTGTGTTTTTGTGTGTGTCTGTTTGTGTGTTTGTGTGTGTGTTTGTGTGTGTGTGTGTGTGTGGTGTGTGTGTGTTGTTTGTGTGTGTTTGTTTGTGTGTGTGTGTGTTTGTGTGTTGTTTGTGTGTGTTTTGTGTTTGTTTTGTGTTGTGTTTGTTGGTTTGTGTGTGTATGTGTTTGTGTGTGTGTTTGTGTGTGTGTGTGTGTGTGTGTGTTTGTGTTTTTGTGTGTGTGTTGTTTGTTTGTGTGTGTTTGTGTGTGTGTGTGTGTTTGTGTTTGTGTGTTTTGTGTGTTTGTGTGTTGTTTGTGTGTGTGTGTTTGTGTGTATGTGTGTGTGTGTGTTGTGTGTGTGTGTGTGTGTGTGTGTGTGTGTGTGTGTGTGTGTGTGTGTTGTTGTGTGTTGTGTTTGTGTGTGTGTGTGTTTGTGTGTTTGTTTTGTGTGTGTTTGTTTGTGTGTTTCGTGTGTATGTGTTTGTTTGTGTGTGTGTGTGTGTTGTGTGTGTGTGTGTGTGTGTGTGTGTGTTTGTGTGTATGTTTGTGTGTTGTGTGTGTGTGTGTGTGTGTGTTTGTGTATGTTTGTGTTGTGTGTGTGTGTGTATGTGTGTGTGTGTGTGTGTGTGTGTGTTGTGTGTTTGTTTGTGTTTGTGTGTGTGTTTGTGTGTGTGTGTTTTTGTGTGTGTGTGTGTGTGTGTGTGGTGTGTTTGTTTGTGTTGTGTGTGTGTGTTTGTGTGTGTGTGTGTGTGTGTGTGTGTGTGTGTGTGTGTTTGTGTGTGTGTGTGTGTTTGTGTTTGTGTGTATGTTTGTGTGTGTGTGTGTGTGTGTGTGTGTTTGTGTGTATGTTGTGTGTGTGTGTGTGTTGTGTGTTGTTTGTGTGTTGTTTGTTGTGTGTTTGTTTGTGTTTGTGTGTATGTTTGTGTGTGTGTGTGTTTGTGTGTTTGTTTGTGTGTGTGTGTGTGTGTGTGTGTGTTCCCTACACTTTCTTTCTCTTTGTTTTATTTTGAATATATTCTGTTAACATTTCTTCATCGAGTTTCCTTTTCTTCTTCTTGGTTATTGTCCCTCATTTTTTTTGGTGGGCGTGTCCGTGGAGGTAAGACTAATTGGCTTCGAAACGTTCTGACCAATCAGGTGCATGGGATTTTGAGCCATGCATTGGACTGC
>CM022778.1:18138967-18148967 GCA_012411365.1 Ameiurus melas
AACTGTAAAGTGTAGAAATGTAGCAGGACGGTGACGTGTCCAATCCGATCCCCTTCACCTCGATGGTGGTGCTATAGAGCAGGATTTTGATCATTTGACTCCACCCACTTTAATTGTGAGTTATTGTTTTCTACACTGTATTTGGTTTATAACTTCTACAGATCATGTAGGCTAAAATAATGAAAAGAAATTTGATTGGCTGAACTGTGGATGTACATGGCAGTGAAATTGGAGGCGCGGCTCTGTAGCCATCTCTGATTAAAAAATAATAATAATTCAATCATCCAAAAGACAAACTGGGGTCCATCTGTGGATCAGTGCTTGGACCCCAGTGATTGCTGCTCATGGCTGTATTTACATTAATTTACATTTCTCCTCATGTTTATTTATTTCTATAAAGATCTTTTATTTGTATTATTAACAGATTCCTTTTCCTCGTGTACTTCCTGCAGTGCATTATAGGTATTTATTTACTTTTTTCTTTATTAATATATAAATTTATTTATTCAAGGGTGTTAACGACATCACTGTGTACATGTTGTGTTTAATATAATGATCTAAAGCATGATTGGAGCTGATTGGTTATTGTGGGATTCTGGCACATGGCCCGAGTTTCATTGTTTAGGTGATGATGTCATCAGTGATGTCATAACCGAACGGTCTTCCTCGAGGAGAAACCTCGTCACTGCTCGACTATGCCATTCATCACTTTATTATTATTATTGTTATTATTATTATTATTGTTACTATTATTGTTGTTGTTGTTATTAATTGCTCTGCTGAAACTGCACCATAGGTGCGGAAAGGTTCATTTATTACCACAACAACGTTTAGCAATTTAAAATTTAAATAAAACTACGATAATAAAGTTCTGATGTGAATCAACTCGCCTCTGTCTGTGAGGGGAAAAGCTGTCTGTCTGACTGTCTGTGAGGGGAAAAGCTGTCTGTCTGTCTGTCTGACTGTTTGTGAGGGGAAAAGCTGTCTGTCTGACTGTCTGTGAGGGGAAAAGCTGTCTGTCTGACTGTCTGTGAGGGGAAAAGCTGTCTGTCTGACTGTCTGTGAGGGGAAAAGCTGTCTGTCTGACTGTGTGAGGGGAAAAGCTGTCTGTCTGACTGTCTGTGAGGGGAAAAGCTGTCTGACTGTGTGAGGGGAAAAGCTGTCTGACTGTGTGAGGGAAAAGCTGTCTGTCTGACTTTTGTGAGGGGAAAAGCTGACTGTCTGTGAGGGGAAAAGCTGTCTGTCTGACTGTGTCTAGGGGAAAAGCTGTCTGTCTGACTGTCTGTTAGGGGAAAAGCTGTCTGACTGTGTGAGGGGAAAAGCTGTCTGTCTGACTGTGTGAGGGAAAAGTCTGTCTGACTGTGTGGGGGGAAAAGCTGACTGTCTGTGAGGGAAAAAGCTATTGTTAATGTCGATGGGGGAAAAGCTGTCTGTGAGGGGAAAACCTGTCTGTCTGACTGTCTGTGAGGGGAAAAGCTGTCTGTCTGAATGTCTGTGAGGGGAAAAGCTGTCTGTCTGACTCTGTGAGGGGAAAAGCTGACTGTCTGAGGGGAAAAGCTGTCTGTCTGACTATTGGATGGGGGGAAAAGCTGTCTGTGAGGGGAAAATCTGACTGTCTGTGAGGGGAAAAGCTGTCTGTCTGAATGTCTCTGATAGGAAAAGCTGTCTGTCTGAATGTCTCTGAGGGGAATAGTTGTCTGTCTGACTGTCGGTGAGGGGAAAACCTGTCTGTCTGACTGTTTGTGAGGGGAAAACCTGACTGTCTGTGAGGGGAAAAGCTATCTGTCTGACTGTCGGTGAGGGGAAAACCTGTTTGTGAGGGGGAAAACCTGTCTGTCTGACTGTTTGTGAGAGGACAACCTGACTGTCTGTGAGGGGAAAAGCTATCTGTCTGACTGTCGGTGAGGGAAAACCTGTTTGTGAGGGGAAAAGCTGTCTGTCTGACTATTTGTGAGGGGAAAAGCTGACTGTCAGTGAGGGAAAACCTGTCTGTCTGACTGTTTGTGAGAGGAAAACCTGACTGTCTGTGAGAGGAAAACCTGTTTGTGAGGGGAAAAGCTGTCTGTCTGACTATTTGTGAGGGGAAAAGCTGACTGTCAGTGAGGGGAAAAGCTGTCTTTGAGGAGATAACCTGTCTGTCTAACTGTCTGTGAGGGGAAAAGCTGTCTGTCTGACTGTTTGTGAAAGGAAAACCTGTCTGTCTGTGAGGGGGAAAGCTGTCTGTCTGACTGTCTGTGAGGGGAAAACCTGTCTGTCTGTCTGTGAGGGGAAAAGCTAACTGTCTGTGAGAGGAAAACCTGTCTCTGAGGGGAAAACCTGTCTGTTTGACTGTCTGTGAGAGGAGAACCTATCTGTCTGACTCTTTATCTGTTGCATTTTTTCTCCAGGTTTTTGAAAAAATAGAAATCAGATGAATGCGTTGATAAATGTTTTAATTTCAGCTCCACACACTCACTCGCTTTCCTACACACACACACACACACACACACACACACACACACACACACACACACACACACACACACACACTCACTCACACATTGTACAGTGATTAATGCTCTATAATAAACTAGAACATGCTGTTTATAGAATTTATATTAGAATTCTAATAATCAGGTGTTAATGAGAATCACAGTGAAACACAGCAGCAGGTTAAAGTTACACACACACACTCTGATCGATCTTGCTTCAGGATTAAGGGAACAAATAAGTGATCATGAACACAGTTTAATATTTGCTACATTTTTAAAACAAACTGTTTATGTCCTGTTAAAATACTGTCGCACTTCCCCTAGACCACATCTCCAATTCCACTTTCCCTAGACCACTTTTCCTAGACCACATCTCCAATTCCACTTTCCCTAGACCACTTTTCCTAGACCACATCTCCAATTCCACTTTCCCTAGACCACTTTTCCTAGACCACATCTCCAATTCCACTTTCCCTAGACCACTTCCCCTAGACCACATCTCCAATTCCACTTCCCCTAGACCACTTCCCCTAGACCACTTCCTCTAGTCCACATCTCCTAGACCACTTCCCCTAGACCACTTCCCCCTAGTAGACTTCACCACATCTTACTCAGAATTCTTTCCTGTAGTCTCAGTTTAATTTTTCAAAATGGCAGCTTTTTATTAGCAGTTAGCATGTTGGCTAGTGATATAAACTTCCGAGTAGTGAAGGGAAAGTGGACAAGGGCGTGTCTTAAACAGTATTAAAACAGTGTGTGAAGTACACAACAAGCAATGATAAAAGACCACGACAAACACAGATAGAGTGAGACAGGAACAGCAGACAGAAAGACAGGTGAGTTTAAATACCATGGATATAATAAGTTATTGTTAGATGACTGGTGCTAATCATGCTAATGCTAATTTCACTTGCAGTGGTTAATGTGGCTATATACAGATTAGCATGATGAGGTCACTGAGTGATGTCACTGAAGTGACACAGAAACACAATTAGCTACATATAAATAGCACACAGCATTATGATGCAAATGTAATACAACATCCTCACTGAGAAACTTTGGATGTTTGTCACTCGTTTAGCATCACGGTAAATATATCTGTATCACAACGTCATGGTTAGCATCATACTAATCAAGCTAATTTCCTCAATAAACCCTGGCTAACTGTTGATTAAAGCTAGCTCAGGTGTGCTTCAATAAGCAAACCAGTAATAGTTTATCCCAAACTGCTAGCTAGTTAATATCGCCATGAGGTAATAAATATGCTAACTGGCTAGCATTACAGCGAGAGGCTGTCATTAGAGTAGCTAATCATAAAGAGCTAATGAGCGAAGAGTTTAGTTCCTTTTTTTCTGAGAGTGTTGCTTGTTTGGTTCCTTCTATAACGATGACATCATCAGGGAGCGCCACTGTCAGGTCTTTAACTTGGACTTTTTTTTTAACTCCACCCTGATAGATAGATAAATAAATAAATAAAGAGATAAATAAACACAGAGTCTGCTCACAACGAAAAAAAAATTATGAACATGGTGGACGAAGAGGACGTAAACAAAGACATCAAATCAGGAAGACCTGTAAAACAGGAAGTAAGGAGAGAGAGGTGCATTCTGGGATTGCTTGAGCATTCTTAGTGCAGAGATAGGAGAGGAAAAAAGAGAGGAAAGTTTCATCATTAATCCTCTAAATGAAGCAACGTGATGCTGAAAGTCATCGTCATGGTGATATTAGAGATCATATTCATGTCCTATACGTCTGCTTCCTCCATCCTGCACCCTTCAGTGAAGTGCACTTCAGAGAACTCGTGTTCTTCATCTTCGCCCTGGGAAAGAGAGAAATAGGGTGAGCATGATGCTAAAGTTAATGATAAAAGAGATTACATTGACAGCTCACCTGTGTGATGTCATCATGGGTGGTGGTCAGGTGTGTGTCCAGGTGGTTTTTTTCTAAATGTTTTCCAGTCTCACTAACCATCACAGCAGCTTCACACTGCATGTTAAACATCACCTGGATAAGTTAGCCAATCAGACAAAGAGTGTCATCCAATCAGAAAAAAGAACGTTATCCAAACAGAATGAAGACATGTAAACAATCCCATGTACCTCTGTCTCATCCCCATCACTCTTCACCACTGCTCTCTTCACTCTCGAGTGTGCAAGGCCTTCTGTTCTGTCCTCAGCCGATGTACACCGTCTGACCACTGCCCGCTGACTCGCCTGCACAGGTAACACACATCACCACTGCACACACACACACCTGCACAGGTAACACACATCACCACTGCACACACACACACCTGCACAGGTAACACACATCACCACTGCACACACACACACCTGCACAGGTAACACACATCACCACTGCGCACACACACACCTGCACAGGTAACACACATCACCACTGCACACACACACACCTGCACAGGTAACACACATCACCACTGCACACACACACACCTGCCAGGTAACACACATCACCACTGCACACACCTGCACAGGTAACACACATCACCACTGCACACACACCTGCACAGGTAACACACATCACCACTGCACACACCTGCACAGGTAACACACATCACCACTGCGCACACACACACCTGCACAGGTAACACACATCACCACTGCACACACACACACCTGCACAGGTAACACACATCACCACTGCACACACCTGCACAGGTAACACACATCACCACTGCGCACACACACACACCTGCACAGGTAACACACATCACCACTGCAACACACACACCTGCACAGGTAACACACATCATCACTGCACGCACAGGTAACACACATCACCACTGCACACACACACACCTGCACAGGTAACACACATCACCACTGCACACACCTGCACAGGTAACACACATCACCACTGCACACACACACACCTGCACAGGTAACACACATCACCACTGCACACACACACACACACACCTGCACAGGTAACACATATCACCACTGCACACACCTGAACAGGTTACACACATCACCACTGCACACATACACACCCCTGCACAGGTAACACACATCACCACTGTACACACACACACCTGCAAGGTAACACACATCACCACTGCACACACCTGCACAGGTAACACATCACCACTGCACACACACACCTGCACAGGTAACACACATCACCACTGACACACCTGCACAGGTAACACACATCACCACTGCGCACACACACACCTGCACAGGTAACACACACACCACTGCACACACACACACCTGCACAGGTAACACACATCACCACTGCACACACCTGCACAGGTAACACACATCACCACTGCGCACACACACACACCTGCACAGGTAACACACATCACCACTGCGCACACACACACCTGCACAGGTAACACACACACACTGCACACAGGTAACACACATCACCACTGCACACATACACACCCCTGCACAGGTAACACACATCACCACTGCACACACCTGAACAGGTTACACACATCACCACTGCACACACACACACCTGCACAGGTAACACACATCACCACTGCACACACACACACCCCTGCACAGGTAACACACATCACCACTGCACACACCTGAACAGGTTACACACATCACCACTGCACACACACACACCCCTGCACAGGTAACACACATCACCACTGTACACACACACCTGCAAAGGTAACACACATCACCACTGCACACACACACACACACCTGCAAAGGTAACACACATCACCACTGCACACACACACACACACACCTGCAAAGGTAACACACATCACCACTGCAACGCAGGTAACACACATCACCACTGCACACACACACACACACACACCTGCAAAGGTAACACACATCACCACTGCACACACACACACACACACACACACCTGCAAAGGTAACACACATCACCACGGCACACACACACACACCTGCACAGATCGGTAAGGGGTTAGGGGAGTGTTGTAGAGGTAGGGGGAGTGGTTTAATCAACCACGAGACCAATAGTAACACTCCACATGATTCCACCACTACCATGGTTCTCAAGGGGGATGGTGTTCTCAGGGTGATAAGCAGTGTTGGGTTTCTGCTAAACATAGCACTTTGTGTTGAGGACAAAAAGGCATCAGATATGAGAAGATTCCAGGATTTCATAAAGATCATCACTCTTCTATGAAGTTCCATTTGTGTTGAACATCCAGCTGTATGGAGCGTTCAAGTTGCGTGGAGCAGAAATAAATTAGGGAATTTTATCATTTGTAAATTAATTTTGATAACTACATTGTTTTTTCCACTGACTTCAATATTATAGGATTTGTTTGTTAGATTCATGACATAAAATCCTGTTGTCCTCTATTTCATCTCCAGACGATAATACTACACAATGTAAAGAAGTACCAGGGAGATGCAACGCACTGTAGACTTAGGGGTAGTAGTTAAGTGTTAAATAGATTGAGAAGGCACCTGTGTAGTGTGCAGCGTTCCCCATTCCTCCATGTAAAGTTCCTTAGTCTCAGTCTGTGGAGGAACGTCAGCTTCTCCATCAGCCTGTTAACAAACACAGAAATCAGGAACACACAGAGACATTGCTGTAATGAAGACGTCCACCAGGGGGCAGACCTGAATAACACACACACACACACACACACAGTGGGGTAGGGGTTTGGAGTGAAGAAGTAAATAAAGAAAAAAACTGCACCCGGGTAGACGTCATCTCTTTACAACTGTTACCCAAATCAGCACAACTTCCACCAAGTGATTAGAAACAGATTCTTCACGAAGCAGCAGGTTCAAGAAAAGCTCATCATCATCATCAAACAGCAATAAGGAAATGACACAGCCCACAGTAAACACTTCAGGATCAGAAACAGAAATGAAACACCGCTGTTCAGTCACCTCCAGTCTGATCAAAACCCATTTTCATCATCACCCTGAGATCCACCTCAACCTCCAACCATGCCCAGACTTCTCTCAACTATCAGCACGGAGTAGAGAATCTTACCTAATCAGAATAAACATAAGCCAATCACAGTAAAGAACATCAACAAATTAAAATAAACATTACTCAATTAAAATAAAAAACAATATCCATTCAAAGTAAAAACATTATCCAAAGAAAATGTTAAGACAATAACCAATCAAAACACAGAACCTTATCCAATGAAAACACATCAAAATAAAGAACAAATCAAAATAAAAGAGATCTTTCTACATGCCGTCTTGCCACTTCCTGTTTTTGCACTTGACATGGAAATGGATTTTTGGAGGAATGTTGAACTAGATGGATGTGACTGAAGAACAGGAGTAAAGCAGAACCTCAGCTCTTAGGAGAACATGCAGCAGCATCACACAGAACATTCATGCAAATAAGACAATCATCATCAACCATCAGTGCAGGATCCATCAGTCCATCTGGAGATATTTTACACCACACAGGTTCCAGAAACTCTTCTCTAGTTAATTTTATACAGCAAACAAAAACAAGTGCAGACGTCATGATGTTAGAAATCCTGATGATTCATCTAACTACAGAAACTAAAATGTTTTCCTCATTCCAGGAACTAGGAGGAGCAAAAAGTGAAGCTGGAGATAAAAATGGATAGAAGGACCATGCTCTGATCTTACCCTCCTCAGCTCATCATCATCATCATCCATAACATCCCCATGAGGAGGAGCTTCTTCAGAGGAACAAATATAAGATTGAAAACTCTTCTTCAGTCTTGGTGGCTCCTGTTTTCTCTCTGACTCTTCTAAAGCATCATGGATGACTGGTGCTTCCATGCAGTCCTGGATAGAATCCTGATTCTCCTCTTCACCGGTCTCAGATGTGCTCAGACTTTCAGCACCGTGTTCTTGTGGCTTTAAGATAAGACATGTTGCCCAAGCTACATTTTGTTCTAGTCCCAGTTCTGAGTAATTTGAGTTTGTCAAGACCATCTCTTGCTCTTCAGGCAAGTGGAGGGCAGTCTGGAGATCCTGAGCATTTTCTTTATGCATTTTCATGATTTCAGGCTCCTCCGCTTTGGAAGGTGTTTTTGTGGGTGTTTCATCATCACTTACAGATGATGACTCAGCAATCTCCAAGAAGATGCCTTCACCAGTCAGGGGATTTTCTGTAGGAACAAGTTTTTGAAGTAATGCCAGAGCTTCATCTGTACTTAAGGAACGTAGAGTAGTTTCGCCAGATTCAAAGACACTGCGGCTGAATGAAGCCTCCTCTGAAACGTGAGATGGTGAATGAGATATAAAAGATTCTGATTGTGGATGGTCTGAGCTTTGAGACATTGCCATCTCAGGAACCTTGGTGAGAAGCTGATATGACTCCTGATCAGAGGTTCTCTCTGGTGCCCAAAGAACTTCCCCAAACTCAAAGTGTTGTGTGGCTCTGACTGTGTCTGGTGTTTGTGGAGAAAGCTCTGTGTGAGAAAATGGTGAAACATCTTGCTGAAGAATGCTCTCTTTCAGAATTGAACAGTCTGATGTGATCTTGTCTTCAAGCTGGTGCTCACACTGTATTTCAGCATCTTCAGTGTAGATATTGTGATGTTCTTGAATGTCATGTTTTTGTACTTGTTGAGAGAAATTTTGATCATCATGCAGCTCCTCTGAAAGATTTTTCTGTTCTAGAGATTCTTCAGGAGATGCAGCATCCTGGACACTTGGTATAATCATCTGTGAAGATTTCTCTGGACTAACAGCTTCCGTCTCTACTTCAGGTATCTGAGACACTTCATTACAACCTTTTGATGTTTCCTGTTTCTCCATGTAACCTTTGTAATGACATGCTGAATCAAACTCAGCATGTTCTTCAGCCGAGAGCTGATCAGATTCAGGATTTACAAAAACGTAATCAGACTCAGATGTCCTGTCCTCTGCAGCAGACCTCTTCATCATTTGGTCCTCTGAAGGAGTAGGTTCCTCTCCAGGTCCCTGATCACTCTCAGTGAGTTGCAGAATGTTGTAAGCTTCAGAGCCAGACAGACGAGACTGCAGAAACTCGGAGGAGGACTTCTCACTTTCTTCCATGTCACTTTTCTCATACACAGGAGAAAGATCATCAGGTGGAGATCTCAGATGTTGCTCAGCATGTCCTTGTGACATATATGTCAAAACCTCATCTTGGTTTAGAAGCCTATCTGTTGAAGCCTCACATGAAACTCTGTCAATGGAGGACTGACTGAAGTTGAAGAAGTATGGCTTTGGAGCTTCTGCTGCAGGTGAGAGACTTGGGACATTGTGATCTTCAAATTCGCTCAGAGCCTGATCTGAATCCTGACCTGCAGCTGAGAGCTGGATGATGAAATGCAATAGAAAAAGGTTTATAATAAATCAAATGATGGAAGTGGAGATCAGACGTCAGTTGGAGGTCACTGTAGATATAAACACTAGACAGTCTCATAAATTCACACACTGGTGCTTACTATAACTTCTCTACAAAACGTCACAAGTAAAAGTGAAAGTGAAGCACAGTCTCAGAAGGACACCACGTCTCAGTCCCGCCTGCTAAACACACGTCTCAGTCCCGCCCGCTAAACACACGCCTCGGTCCCGCCC
>CM022778.1:18151467-18166467 GCA_012411365.1 Ameiurus melas
TTGAACATTTATATGAATATGTGTATAAAAAAGACTGAAAACAGACAAGATACAGCACACACATCACTCCACAAACAGACATAAATCACAGGGGATGATACAAACACCACAGGACAGGACAGGACAGGACAGGACAGGACAGGTACAAACAGAAAATGAGGGCAAGAACTAAGGGTTCATTTTTAAGGGTAGGGAAGAAGGGGCCATAAACCATATAGGTACCTTTACTCTGATCTGGACTACTGCTGTCTGAGAGTCGTTGCATCTGCGTCTCTACACAATCCTCCCAGTTTGGTCTGGTTTCAAAAATGTCCTCTCCTACAGAGGGGGTTTGGAATGGCGTTGACCTGCTGTCTCCATCAAGGACAGTTCGGGGACTGTCCTTTTCACCTGGAGACTTTTCTGCACCTCCACTTTCATGAGTGTGTTGGAGTTGACTTGAAAAAAGTGCATCTGATGATATTTGTTCCACAGACACAGGTATTTTGGATACAGGAGTCTTTGGTTTCACTGATGAAGAATGGACACCACTGATAAAGTCTGAGACGCTGATATCCGCCTCTGATTTGGGCCTTCGTTTTTGCTCAGTAGAGTCACCTTTCCCCAAAACATGGTCAAAGCTGGTTGCTTTCACTGGAATCTTTGATTTTGGTTTCCTGCTCTCAGGTTGTGCAGCAGGATCTTTGGGTGAGCTGAGAGACCGGTGTGATGATATCTGCAATGCCTCTCCACTAGGGAGTGTAAGATCATCTTGAGAAGGTGTAGGTATTTCAATTACCGAGTGCTGATCATCCTCTGCTGATGAATCAGATGATTCCATGTCCTGCTCAGAGTAAATGGATCTGGTCACTGTAGACGTGGCAGTATCAATGTCTGTTATTGATGAATCAAATCCCAGATCTTTCTCGTTTGGGCTTTCTGAGTCACTGTGACTTTCTGAATCTCTTCGCTCATCTGAAGGACCAGAAACATCTTGTGCTGATTCTTCAAATGAAATTTCCAGTGAGGTGCTAAATTCCATTGCACTTTCCCTTACTTGCTCACAGGAACTGTCCTCAGAAGGGTCCTCACTTACGGGGAAAAAGACAAATGCATCCTGCTCTTCCTCCATGCTCCTTCTGCTCATATCAATAGCGCCACCTCTTGTCATTTCAAAGAGTTTCCCTTCCTGGAACAAGAAAGGGTTCGGCTGCCCATTTTCTGTAGGAGTTCGAGCAGCAGGCATTTCAGGTGTAGACTCCTGAGACCGAGTGTCCAAGTTCTGGGAATGAATTTTCTGCTCTTCAGTTTCAACCTGTGAGCTTTCATCATCCTCCACTTCTACACTCCAAGGAACTAAATCTCCCTGAATCAGTTCTGAAATTCTTTGTGATTTCTCTCCATGATCCTCTTCATAACCATATGAGTGTGGCTGATGTTCTTTCTTAGCTCTTCCATCATTTACAGGACACACAGTGTCGATAAAATACTGAGGCATTTCTGCAGTTTCAGTCTCAATGATGGTGTGACACTCAGTATCCGAGTTGCTATCAGTTTTGTTGACCACTAACATTGCAGCAGAATCCTCAGCCAAAGCTGCCACTGTGTCAGCTTTGTCTTCTTTAACAAGGCACTCAGGAGAAAAGTCTTCATGGCTCAGCTCCTTTTTATCAATGTGAATTTGCATAGGTAACACCTCAATATCCACCTCATCAATCTCTGGAGCTCCATATTCATGGCTGTAAGTATACTCTGATATCTGACTTTCACTCAGGGCTTGTTCAGGTTCCTCTTGTGGTGTGTCATCGCACCGCTCTGACTGTCGATATAAAGACGACACAATACTGGACTCAGGTCCACACTTCTGCTTTGTGTCTTCCTCTTCATAATCTAGTGGACTTTCTTCACAGGACTGAAGCTCTTCTTCCTTTTCCTGCAGGTCATCATCTCTATCCTGGGATGAAGTGATGAAATCAAATCTAACCTTTCTTGTTTTGGTTTCCTTTTCAATTTCATCAAAGACCCGGATTTTTGCTGCCATCTTGAACATATTTTCCTCAGGAGTGAACTGCTTTTTCAGTTCACTGATCTCCTGCGCTTCCTCGTCAGCTCCCTCTAGAGATGGCTGTAAAGGCACCGATGGCTCCTGTTTATCAGGAATTTCCGAATATAATGATCCATTATCCTCATTTTGGATTGACAGTCCTTCTGTCATCATCATCACATCATCCACCATAAGCTCTACAGGACTGGCTGAATCAAACTTCACCATTTCAGGATCCTTCATTTCATCAAATGTTCCAATTTCTTGAATTTCTTCATTTGGTGTGGCCTGTCTTTGTACCAGACCATTACTTTGTAGGTTTTCTTCATCCAGTGGAGATGAAAGTGGCTTTAAGGGAGTTGAAACGCACTGTGAGCCTGGAATCTCAGTTTCACTTTGGATTATCATTTCATTACTCATTTCTAGCTCTAAGTTTTCTGTCAGGCTGACTGCAAATGGACTGTTTTGCGAGTCATTGCTGGTTTGATATAATAGCTCTGGGCATTTGAAGCCTGGTCTCTGGCCTGTGGGACTTGTCTCTAAAGAGTCGGGACATGGAAAGTCCTTGGTTGGACTTGGCTCGATGGAGTCAGGCGACTTATTAGAAGACAAATCCTCTTTACAAGGCGTAGTCTCCAGTGAGTCTTCTTGGCATACACTTTTAGGGTCACTCATCGTTACAGGCTGTAGGTCTTCTAAATTGTCTGGTCTTGACAATGTTTGCTGACTTTCATGAAATCTTTCAGACTTGGCAGTTTCTACAGTTTCTACATCAACAATTCCTTTCATTTGTTTAGTTTCTTTAACTGGATAAATGTTGTAGCTGTCACTCAGATCTTGACCCAAACGATCATCTTCAACATCAACATTTTTTTCCTGCTCCGTTTGGTCTGGACTTTTTGAAGGTGAAAACTTTTCCACTAAAGTCATAAACCCATGATAGTCTTCCATCTCTGTCTCATGTAAATGTGTCTCCTCAAGCTCTATTTGAAATGGACTTTTGATTTCTGTTACTGATACTTGCATTGAGTCAGGAGAAGAGAGATCCTCTTTACCAGATGTTGTCTCCTGGAAGTCTACCTGGCAGGCACTTACTGGGCCACTCATTGTTACAAGCGGTAGGTCACAAAGGTTAACAGGACTACACAACCTCTGCTGAATTTCCTGAAATTCTTCAGACTCTGCAGTTTTTTCAGAGGAAATCTTATAAATATCTCTAGTTTGTTCAGTTTCCTTAAGTGCATAAACTTGATGGGTGTCATCCAGATCCTGAATTGGACTATCTACTCCCACATTAACGCTTATTCCCTCCTCTGTCTGGATTTGAGTTTGGATTTCTGTGAAAATCGTTGTTTCCACTGTAGTTATAAACACATGCTGGGATTCTTCCT
Organism: Ameiurus melas; assembly: GCA_012411365.1. Classification (NCBI taxonomy): domain Eukaryota; kingdom Metazoa; phylum Chordata; class Actinopteri; order Siluriformes; family Ictaluridae; genus Ameiurus; species Ameiurus melas. The sequence continues at coordinate 18,154,882 of CM022778.1, forward strand.
CTGTCTCAGGTAGATGTGTTTCCTCGAGCTCTGTTTGGACTTGACCTTTGATTTCTGTTGATGATTCTTGCACTGAGTCTGGAGACTTGTGAAATGAGAGATCCTCAGGAGACTCCAGGGGGTCTACCTGGTAGGCACTTTCAGGACTGCTTATCATTACAGGGTGCAGGTCACAGAGGTTAACAGCACTATGCATCCTTTGCTGAATTTGCTTATATTCTTCAGACCCGGCAGTTTCCTCAGAGGAAATCTCATAAATATCTATAGTTTGTTTAGTTTCCTTAAGTGTATAAACATGATAGTCATCCAGAACCTGAATTGGACTATCTACTCCCACATTAACACTGATTTCCTCCTCTGTCTGTATTTGTGTTTGGATTTCTGTAGGTGAAAACCTTTCCACAGTAGTCTTATACCCATGCTGATCATCTTCCTCTGTCTCATGTAAGTCTGTTCTCTCTGTTTGGAAAGGACATTTGATTTCTCTGGATGACACCTGCACAGAGTCAGGAGACTTTTGAGTAGAAAAATCCTCCTTACCAGGTTTCATCTCCAGTGAGTCTGATTTGCAGCCACTTTCAGGATCACTTGTTATGTACTGAAGGTCATCAAGGATGTCAGGGCTAGATGTAGAGAATGTGGAATAAGGCATTTCCAGAATTTCCTGAACTTCAGAGGAAATCTCATAAAGACCTCTAATTTGTTTAGTTTCCTCAGGTACAGGAGCCTCATAGCTGTCATCCAGATTCTGAACTGAAATACCAGATTCAACAGTAAAACCCCACCCCTCCTCTGTGTGAGCTTGTGTTTGGATTTCTGTGAAAATCGTTGTTTCCACTGTAGTTATATACACATGCTGGGATTCTTCCTCTGTCTCAGGTAGATGTGTTTCCTCGAGATCTGTTTGGACTGGACCTTTGATTTCTGTTGATGATACGTGCACTGAGTCTGGAGACTTGTGAGGAGAGATATCCTCTTTATCAGGTGCCATCTCAGGTGAATTGATTTTAAGATCACTTATTGTTACAGGCTGTGGGTCTTCCAGATCATGTGGTCTAGATGACATTTGCTGAATTTTCTGAAATTCTTCAGACTCAGCAGTTTCTATAGAGGAAACCTCATCACTGCACATATCCGGACTCAACTGGTCTCTTTTAACTTGAAAACCGGTTTCCTGCTCTGTTTGGAATTGGCTTTTGATATCTGTGGGTGACTTTTGCATGAACTCCTGCTCTGTATGGACTGGACTTTTGATCTCCATATAAAATGTCACTTGCCTTGTGTCACGATCTTGCTGGTCTTTTTCTTCTGCCTCTTGTGTTTCTTCAAGTCTAATTTGGACTGCACTTTTGGTTGGACTTCTACTTTCTGTGTATGCTAATTGCTTTGCACTCTTCTCCTCATGTTGGTCTTCTGGCTCTGTGGGGGATTTAACCTTTTTGTCACTTTCTATTAGCTTTTCTGGACATATTTGTGCAATTTGTTTAAATTCTTCATAAGCTTCATACTCTCCTAAGCTTGTTCTAGGGGTCCTGACCATAATGTCAGTTGAATCTTCACCTGCTTCATTTAAATCCTCATCGTGAATTAAAGCTGAAATATATTTCTCACTCTGGACCACTGTAGGAGCAAATCTGACTGCTGGCTTTGGTTTGTATGAATGGTGTTCCACAGCAGAGTGCTGCATCTGATCAGCATCTTTTATAATACGAGTCTTGCGGTATGATGTGATGCTGACTGGCGATGGAGCTGCTGCCTGGATAAACAGCTGATACTCTGGACTCTCCTTGAGTTCTTCCTTGATAACAGCACTGAAGTCTTCAGAATGTTTCCGGTTTGGGCTAATCTGTGATTCCTCAGATGTTCTCCGTTCATGGCTAGTGCTTAGTTTATTATAGTGCAGTAGATCAGGACTATACAGTTCTTCCTCATGGTGGTACACTTCCGAAGTTACTGTTGAGTCTTTAGCTTGTATTTTCACTTGACACAGTTCCTTAGAGTATTCATTATTTTGTATGATTTTATCCTCCTTAAATAATATATCTTCCTTACCCTCTTCCTCATACCCAGATGACACATTTGAAGTTTCTCCTTGCTCATGATGCTGAATTTTATGTTCATTTGGTGCTGCTGTATATAGTTCCTCTCTTACACCAATCACTGTGTTCTCACTGTCCAGCCTGCTTGGTCTCCAGGAGTCTTTATTACTGAGTGAAATGTCCACACTAGTTTTGCTAACACTAGGATCCTCTGATGTTCTTTGTGCCTGCTCATGTATAATTTCATCACTAATCACTATATTATTTTGTTGATATTGGTAATGGATGATTTGTGATGATACTCCCATGATGCTTTGAGTATTGAACTCTTCTGCTGATGGTTTCATTTCAGAGGTTTGTAGGTCAGATATTTGAGCATTTTCAGTTTCCTCAGAAACTCCTGTTGTAGATGTTTCCACCAGCTTAGTAATTTGTGCTTTATGTTCAAAGAGTCCAGATTTACTTTTTGACGGGTCCTGTCCAGTTTGAAATGCTTTCATCAGCTCCTTCACAGACATGGAGTGCTCTATTCTCTCAGTCTGAGACCGAGGGGATTTTGGAGATTTAGGAGGTGGAGTGTAATTTTCCTCCATTTCTCTCATGGTCAGGAGAGCTTTGCTCTGGGAAACATTCACTCGTCTCACCTCTCTGACTTTGACACTCTCCTCCTTCTCCTCCTCTTCCACTTTCTTCTGAAGTGCTTTGACTCTGTCTTTGATTGACCCAATGGGAGTCTCGACAACTTTAGGAGACATGGGCGGCAATCCAAGCTCAGAGGCTCCGAGAAGTGTGTCTCCATCGAGCGATTCCTCAGAGCTCATCCTCTCTAGCTCATCTTCAGAGCTACAGCTTACAAACTCTCTCTCTTTAAGCTTCTTTCTTGTTGGTTTTTTTATTCGTGGAGGATGACGCTTCCGAGGTAGCACAACTTCTGTAAATGTCTCTTCGACGATATTCTCTTCTTGAACAGGACGAGCAGTCACAGGCAGATGCTGTAGATAGCTTTCCAAATCTGTACTTAGATGTGAAACCATTTCAGACGCATCCTTTTGGGGTGGAGAACTGCAATCGGTAGCTCTTGTGATTCTGACCTCTCTAAGTAAAGGCTCAATCATCTGGCTTTTCTCTTCTTCCACCTCTAACTTAACACTACACTTAGATTTTTCAGTTTCTTTAGCAAAATTTCCAACCCTTAGAATCTTTCCCACCTTCTCCAAGTCCCCTTTGACCTTTTCGACTATCTGGAAAGGCTCTTCTTCATCCTCATTATCTACATAGTATTTTAATCCATCCACCAGAGATGGATCTGAAATCTCACTGGTCAGGAAGCCAGATATTTTAATAAGGTCTTGCTTCATATCCGAGACATCAGAGAGGAGATCAGGACTGGCGAGCGTTGCTGGATCGTGAACCATGTTTGTGTGCAGTGTGGAGAATTCTGTTGATTCAGTTTCATCCTCATCTTGAGTAAGACAGATTTACAGAACAAAAGGGAAATGAAGAGGACAAAAGACATTGGATAACTAGTCAGCGTAGGTGAAATACAGTCAGACGTGGGGTAAAGTCCATTAATATTCCAGTATATCATTACATCACACCGATGGATCCGAGGGATTTATGGCTAGCAGCTAAGCAAAAGGGAAATAAAGAAAATGTACCGGAACACAATTTGCAGGAAATAACTTGCTTAAACATGTTATATTCGAGTTTTCATACACGCACACACAAAAGAGAGAGAAGACGAACTACAGAAACCAGAAAATGAAACAGACAATCTCAAGATTGTTCAGGAACAGAAACACACACTCAATACTCAATGATTTAACATGGAGCCCTTGCTATTATTATTAAGAGTATGATTATATCTCTTCAGATGCTTTGGTAATTGTAGTTAAATATCCTAATTAAGTGAGTTACTGTGATTATGAGTGAGACAATGAGTTATCAGAAAAAAAATACATAGAGCAAAAATAGAAATGAAGTAGAGGAAACACACACACACACACACACACACACACACATATATATATAGTGGCATGCAAAAGTTTGTGCACCACTGGTCACCATTTCTGTTACACTGAATAGCTAAATGAGTAGAAGATGAACTGATCTCCAAAAGTCATAAAGTTAAAGAGAGGAAACATTCTTTTCAACATTTTAAGCACGGTTAGTCTATTGTTTTTGTTTTGTACAATTTATAATACAAAAAGGAAATGAGAACTGTGTTAAAGTTTGGACACACCAAGAGATGAACTTTTACCAAGGTCTCAGACATTAATTCACTTGTTAGAGCTATGGCTTGTTCACAATCATCATTAGGAAAGGCCAGGTGATGCAAATTTCAGGGTTCTCAAACCTTGTCCCAACAATTAGCGGTCTTGGGGTTCTCTAAGCAGCTGCCTAGCACTAACTAATTGATGAACACAAAGCAGGAGAAGGCTATAAGAAGATATCAAAGCATTTTCAGGTGGCAGTTTCCTCAGTTCATAATGTAATTAAGAAATGGCAGTTAACAGGGACAATGGAGGTCAAGTTGAGGTCTGGAAGACCAAGAAATCTTTCAGAGAGAACTGCTCATAGGATTGCTAGATAGACTGGGAAGTGGTGGTGCACTGTTCTACACTGCAGCGACACCTACACAAATATATGACCTTCATGGATGAGTCATTAGAAAAAAACCTTTCCTGCATCCTCAGCACAAAATTCAGCTTCACAAGTTTTCATCTAATCAAGCCTGATGCCTTTTTAAAAGGACTGCTCATTTTAAAATAGAACTTTCTGGCCACAATGAGCAAATGTATGTTTGGAGAAACAAGGGCACAGAATTTCATGAAGAGAACACCTCTCCAACTGTTAAGCATGTGGGTGGTTCCATCATGCTTTGGGCTTGTGTTGCAGCCAGTGGCACAGGGAGCATTTCACTGGTAGAGGGAAGAATGGATTCCACCAGCAAATTCTGGAAGAAACATTACATTGTCTGTAAAAAAAAATGAGGATGAAAAGAGGATGAAAAGAGGATGGCTCCTACAAGAGGACAAATAATCCTAAACACACCTCAAAATCCACAATGGACTACCTAAGAGGTGGGTTTGGCAAAGGTTTTGGCATGGCCCTCACAGTCCCCCGACCTAAACATCATCAAAAATCTGTGGATAGACCTCAAAAGAGCAATGCATGCAAGAATCTCACAGAACTAGAAGCCTTTTGCAAGGAAGAATGGGTGAAAATCCCACAAACAAGAATTGAAAGCTGTGATACCTCAAAGTGGAAGTTACTAAGTATTGACTCAAACTATTGCTTTGGGCACTTTTCCTTTTTTGTTATTTTGAAACTGTAAAAGATTAAGTCTTGAATAAATAAAAAAAAAGTAATCTTGCTTCAAATATTAAAGAAATGTGTCATTTTTACTCACTTAACTATTCACAGTAACAGAACTTTTTGACCAGGGTGCCCAAACTTTTGCATGCCACTGTGTATATACTCACATACTACATGTGTAAGTCAAGTTATTTCCATGCAAAGCAACAGATGAGTGTTCATGCAGTTACACATGAAATAAATGATTTATGAAAAACAAAACATTCTTAATTTCCCTTTAATACAAATGAACAGCTGAGACATGTTCAGTCTATATGTGTTGAGTGTGTTAGACGTGTCGAGTGTGTGAGACGTGTCGAGTGTGTGTGAGACGTGTCGAGCTTGTGTGAGACGTGTCGAGTGTGTGAGACGTGTCGAGTGTGTGTGAGACCTGTCGAGTGTGAGAGACGTTTCGAGTGTGCGAGAGACGTGTTGAGACGTGTCGAGTGTGTGTGAGACGTGTTGAGTGTGTGTGAGATGTGTCGAGACGTGTTGAGTGTGTGTGAGACGTGTCTAGTGTGTAAGAGACGTGTCGAGTGTGTGAGCCATGTTGAGTGTGTGACGTGTCGAGTGTGTGTGAGACGTGTCGAGTGTGTGTGAGACGTTTTGAGACGTGTTGAGTGTATGAGAGACTTGTTGAGTGTGCGAGACGTGTTGTGTGCGAGACGTGTCGAGTGTGTGTGAGATGTGTTGAGACGTGTTGAGTGTGTGAGAGACGTGTTGAGTGTGTGAGACGTGTTGAGTGTGTGTGTGAGACGTGTCGTGTGTGAGAAACGTGTTGTGTGCGAGACGTGTCGAGTGTGTGAGATGTGTTGAGAGTGTGAGAGACGTGTTGAGTGTATGTGAGATGTGTGTGAGACGTGTCAAGTGTGTGTGAGACGTCTCGAGTGTGTGTGAGATGTGTGTGAGACGTGTCGAGTGTGTGTGAGACGTGTCGAGTGTGTGTGAGACGTGTGTGAGACGTGTCGAGTGTGTGTGAGACGTGTCGAGTGTGTGAGACATGTCGAGGGTGTGTGAGACGTTGGGGGGTGGGGTGAGAGACGTGTTGAGTGTATGTGAGACATTTTAAGACGTGTCCAGTGTGTGTGAGACGTGTCGAGTGTGTGTGAGATGTGTGTGAGACGTGTCGAGTGTGTGTGAGACGTGTGTGAGACGTGTCGAGTGTGTGTGAGACGTGTCGAGTGTGTGAGACGTGTCGAGGGTGTGTGAGACGGTGTGACGGTCAGTGTGTGAGATGTGTCGAGTGTGTGAAACGTATTGAGTGTGTGTGAGAGCGGTCGAGTGTGTGTGAGACGTGGTGAGACGGTCGGGGTGTGAGACGTGTCGAGGGTGTGAGAGTGTGTGTGTGAGAGCGGTCAGTGTGTGTGAGACGGTCGAGTGTGTGTGAGATGTGTGTGAGACGTGTCGAGTGTGTGTGGAGACGTCTTGTGTGTGTGTGAGACGTGTGTGAGACGTGTCGAGTGTGTGTGAGATGTGTGTGAGACGTGTCGAGTGTGTGAGACATGTCGAGTGTGTGTGAGACGTGTGTGAGACATGTCGTGTGTGTGAGATGTGTGTGAGACGTGTCGAGTGTGTGTGAGACGTGTCGAGTGTGTGTGACGTGTGTGAGACGTGTCGAGTGTGTGTGAGACGTGTCGAGTGTGTGAGACGTGTTGAGTGTGTGTGAGACATGTCGAGTGTGTGTGAGATGTGTGTGAGACGTGTCGAGTGTGTGTGAGACGTCTGAGACGTGTGTGAGACGTGTCGAGTGTGTGTGAGACGTGTCAAGTGTGTGTGAGATGTGTCGAGACGTGTTGTGTGTGTGAGATGTGTCTAGTGTGTGAGAGACGTGTCGAGTGTGTGAGACATGTTGAGTGTGTGACGTGTCGAGTGTGTGTGTGACGGGTCGAGTGTGTGTGACGTGTCGAGTGTGTGTGAGACGTGTCGAGTGTGTGTGAGACGTTTTGAGACGTGTTGAGTGTATGAGAGACTTGTTGAGTGTGCGAGACGTGTTGTGTGCGAGACGTGTCGAGTGTGTGTGAGATGTGTTGAGACGTGTTGAGTGTGTGTGTGAGACGTGTCGTGTGTGAGAAACGTGTTGTGTGCGAGACGTGTCGAGTGTGTGAGATGTGTTGAGAGTGTGAGAGACGTGTTGAGTGTATGTGAGATGTGTGTGAGACGTGTCAAGTGTGTGTGAGACGTGTCGAGTGTGTGTGAGATGTGTGTGAGACGTGTCGAGTGTGTTTGAGACGTGTCGAGTGTGTGAGACGCTTGTGTGAGCGTGTCGAGTGTGTTTGAGACGGTCGAGTGTGTGAGACGTGTCGAGGGTGTGTGAGACGTGTGTGAGACGTGTCGAGTGTGTGAGAGACGTGTTGTGTATGTGAGACATTTTAAGACGTGTCGAGTGTGTGTGAGACGTGTCGAGTGTGTGTGAGATGTGTGTGAGACGGTTGAGTGTGTGAGAGACGGGTTGTGAAGTGTCTGTGTGAGACGTGTCGAGTGTGTGTGAGACGTGTCGTGTGTGAGACGGTCGAGTGTGTGTGAGACGTGTCGAGTGTGTGAGACGTGTCGAGGGTGTGTGAGACGTGTGTGAGACGTGTCGAGTGTGTGAGATGTGTCGAGTGTGTGAAACGTGTTGTGTGTGTGAGACGTGTCGAGTGTATGTGAGACGTGTCGAGTGTGTGTGAGATGTGTGTGAGACGTGTCGAGTGTGTGTGAGACGTGTGTGTGTGTGAGACGTGTGTGAGACGTGTCGAGTGTGTGAGACATGTCGAGTGTGTGTGAGACGTGTGTGAGACATGTCGAGTGTGTGAAACGTGTTGTGTGTGTGAGACGTGTCGAGTGTATGTGAGACGTGTCGAGTGTGTGTGAGATGTGTGTGAGACGTGTCGAGTGTGTGTGAGACATGTCGAGTGTGTGTGAGATGTGTGTGAGACGTGTCGAGTGTGTGTGAGATGTGTGTGAGACGTGTCGAGTGTGTGAGATGTGTGTGAGACGTGTCGAGTGTGTGTGAGACGTGTCGAGTGTGTGTGAGATGTGTGTGAGACGTGTCGAGTGTGTGTGAGACGTGTCGAGTGTGTGTGAGACGTGTGTGAGACGTGTGTGAGACGTGTCGAGTGTGTGAGACGTGTGTGAGACGTGTGTGAGACGTGTGTGAGACGTGTCGAGTGTGTGTGAGATGTGTGTGAGACGTGTCGAGTGTGTGTGAGACGTGTCGAGTGTGTGTGAGACGTGTGTGAGACGTGTGTGAGACGTGTCGAGTGTGTGTGAGACGTGTCGAGTGTGTGTGAGTAATTTAGCAGTAATGGAAGTCTACAGAAACGCAGCCAGTACACTGTATTTAGAGGATCTGTAGCAGTAATAATAGATAACTGAGAGAAATCGTCCACATCACTTCCTGCTTTAATCCTTCACTCTTTTTATGGCTATAGGTCGAGGGGCGGAGCTTAGTGTGTTCTCACTAATGTAAACCATCGAGTTTCTTCTTATTGTCCTACATGAAATGAGAAAATACCAGAATGAGAAGGAAGTGACTCGGACCGACCGAGACTCCGACACGTTTCCAGGTGAGTCGATCGCGAGACACGCAACGTGCTTATTCTATTTTATTGTTGTTACCGTGGAAACACGGGGACGTGGACACGGTTTGAACTCGGTATAGGAACAAGGCCACGTCTCTTTATTTTCAAATGGTTTTATCTTTACATGTCGTATGGAGTTCTGAGCAAAACAGAAATAAAACACGAGGGAAGTGTGTGTCAGCCACAGCACATTAGTCGAGGATCCATTCCAACACACACACACATCAGTCTGAAAATTCATTCTATTATCATTTATATTTACACTCTAACGTTCACAAAATATAAAGAACTCATTTATTTAGAAATATAAATCACACAAGCTCACATTTGTCGTGTGTCTTCTCACTCTGTAAAGGAAAAAAAACATTTCTACATGACTACACGTTTCATATAGATATGTAATGGAGATATTCAGGAGATATGTATATGATGTTTACCTCTTCATCAGCGTCCTGGTCTGAATCAGAGTCCTAAAAACAGAGGATGTAAAACACACACTTTAACTACACACACACACACACCACACACACACACACACACACTAATATTCCTGCTGCACAGATCAATGTAAACATCACAGATCCGATTCTGAAGCTCTGCCTCGCCTCAGTGACTCGTTTGATTATCTGCTGTAAAAAAATAAACTCGGACTCGGACTCGGACTCAGGTCCTGCTGCTTCATCCAAATGCTCTCAGCCTCGATACCTGTGTCTTTAACTTCAAGCTCGTGCTACTGCTGGATTCATCCTGTTTATCTAAATCAGGGTTCTAGAGTATTCCTGATTTGCTCTAGAGCACAGTTCCAGAGTTTGGAAGTGATGTAATGAACACGTTCCCACGGAAACGCTGTGATGATGTGTGTGCTGGGTGAAGTGTTCAGGTTATACTGCTTCAGGAGATCAGTGAGATACACTGGCGATAAAAACCATTAAGAGCTTTAAACATCATGAGCAGGACATTGTAGTCAGTGTGGAAGTTAGCAGACAGCACACAGGTACGGGGTGTGTGTGTGTGTGTGTGTGTGTGTGTGTGTTACCTTTGAGTAAACAGGAAGTGTGATGTTCAGGTTGCAGATGGCATTGTGGTTCAGGCTGCGGTAAGTTCTCGGTTCTTTGGTGAATGAAAGTCGACCACACGGCTCCTGCGCGCTGTCACGGATCTGATCATCAATCAATCAATCAACAATCAGCTCTAAATATTTATTAGCTGTTTATTAGTATAGAGTTGTGATTGGACGATGATGTCAGACAACTCCTGACAGTCTTATTCCATGTCTCACTGTGTGATAATGGAAGTGTACCTTGATGAAGAGAGCAAGACGGTTCTCCTTGAAGGCATAGAAGCTGAAGACGTGGTGCTGTCCACTTTTAGTCAGAGGAACGAGGTTTCCAAAACAATCCGCAAAAATGGGCTTTCCTTCCAGAACCTGAAACACACACTGTGTCTGAAACCCCGCGCTGACACTGAGCTGAGATCAGATCATCAACCCGGTTCCTCCACTTACCTCCAAGACCTGCTCTATAGTGTTAAACTGTCCTCACACACCTTCACCACACACTCGTCTCCTCACACACTCGTCTCCTCACACACCTTCACCACACACTCATCTCACACACATTCACCAGACACTCATCTCCTCACGCACCTTCACCACACACTCGTCTCCTCACACACTCGTCTCCTCACACACCTTCACCACACACTCATCTCACACACCTTCACCACACACTCGTCTCCTCACACACCTTCACCACACACTCCTTTCCTCACACACCTTCACCACACAATCATCTCTGCTCTACTGCTCCATATGGATATAAATATAAAACATTGCAGGTTTTACTCTCATTTATAAACCCACACAGAAACTGTATCATGCCCCTGTTCTCTGTTCTACCTCCACGTCTCGGCTGCGTGCCACCTCGGTGAAGTTCTCCTGCTGTTCCAGGGTCTTGTCCATCTTGTCATCAGTCATGCAGAAACAGCGCAGCCGTGCCTCGATCGGGTCCAGTGTCTTAGCAAAGATGACAAACTTGGCCATGTAGGGAACACAGATGATCTCCCTATATAGCTGCGCGCAGAACGTCACTGACTCCTGAGACTGACGACAGTCTATCAGCCAGAACCTGAGAACCATCCCCAGGAGAAAAATCATCATTAGCTCTGTAGTTCTGCAATCACCACAAGGTTATGGGTTCTTATCCTGACACTGCCTCATGACTGTTATTAATGTCTGGAGTGTTCGTGTTCTAATAAACACAACAGGAAAAAGTAGAGAACAAGGGACTCAAACTAGAGAACCTGGAACAAGGGACTAGAGGAACACAGAACAGTGAAGTAGAACTTGCTGAGGCATGCTGAGAGGAGACACTCACCGAGCCGAGACATTGGTGGTGAAGGACACACACTGATTAATGAAGGTGAGGGGAGTCGAACCGGTGATGTCCTCCCACTGTGCTGGGGTGGTACCTCCTACACACACACACGCACACATTTGTCCTTTTAAGGACTTTCTATTGACATACACTTATCCATATAACCTTAACCTCAAAATTTGGTTGAAAATAAAAGCACATAAAAAAAGGACGTATACAGACACAATCACACACACCTGTGATGCTGCACAGTAA
>CM022778.1:18171467-18178967 GCA_012411365.1 Ameiurus melas
CTCACCCAAGGAATGGTGATCCTGTAGGTCCGAGTTCTATGATACGTCCTGTAATTCCGTCTCCCTCAACCCAAGGGCATTGCGGCCAGCGCGGTGTCTCTTCACCAGTCTGCAGGTCACGCGTGTTGGAGCTGAACACTTCCTGGGTGGGACTATGATGCGTAGGCCATTGTGACGGCAACCACTCATGGCTCCGCCCCTTGCATCTACCATGAAACTGACCAGGAAGCTAATTGTTGGAAAGACATAAAGTCACAGCAAGACATCATTACTATGTCATTACTGTGTGTGTGTGTGTGTGTGTGTGTGTGTGTGTGTGTGTGTGTGTGTGTATGAGGTGTGTGTGTGTGTGTGTGTATGTGTTGTATGTGTGTGTGTGTGTGTGTGTATGAGTGTGTGTTGTGTGTGTGTGTGTGTATGTACTTACCCAGACTGCAGCAGTGTGTTAGTCAGTACTACGTTGTCGAGATGTTCGGCTCCCCAGCTCAGCCGATAGGAGTCTTTATCATTTTCTCTAGACAGACTTGATACCTGACACAACGCCCACACACACACACACATTCACCCCCCGACACACACACACACACACACACACACACACACACACACGTACACACAGCTCAGTTTCAATGCGCGTGTGCGTGTGCGTGTGTGTGTGTGTGTGTGTGTGTGTGCGTGTATACCTGGTGACTGCTGATCATGTCCTCGATGAGAACTCCGTCTCTCTGATAGCCCAGGTGAGGTGGAGTATAATGAGACCTTTACAGCAACCAAACACATTAAGAGCAAATATAAAAAACATACAGGAGACGTGTCTCTCAGTCCAAATAAAGAAATATGTAACTATATACCATATAATATACATAGACATATATCTGCACATCAGCAGGTCTGAGAGGGAATGTCTCGGAGTCTATATGTGTGTATGTGATTGTGTGTATGTTTGTGCATGTGTGTGTGTGTGTGTGTGTGTACCTGTCCAGGTTGTGGCTGAGGTAGCTCATGCCATCCAGGTATTGTCCAGACAGAGAGTCGTCTCCCAGCTCTCTCAGATCCTCCGCCCTCAGATACTCACCTCCATCTCCCGTCATGGTGTCCTCACCTGCACACACCTCGATCAGCGTACTCTGACACACCAGCTAGCATGTGTTAGCACACTAATAAATACACGTGCTAGTGTTTCACTAAGAGACAAGCTAACATGTGTTCCTCGCTATTAAACAAACATTATAGAGTTACACTGAGCATTAATAGGTAGTTTGCTAATAGCTATATAAGGTAAAGTGTGACACTGAGAGGTACTGCTGCAGAACCTAAATATCACCTAGAGAACCCAGGTAGTCCAACACCATAAATCACGATGTGGTTCTCAGGTGTGAACTTGTAATGAGCTGCACACTCACCTTCCTCATCAGAAACATCCAGAACTTCATTCATTGTCTCAGGAACATTCAGTTTGTGCTTCTCTGTCACCGTCTGCAGGACAGAGTTAACACAGTCACTAACACCACTAACATTAGCAATATTAGCCTGCTTCAGGCTTGTCCTTGTATAATGAACTCGGACCCTTCTTAGATGCTCTCGCAAAAAACAGAAAACCGATAGTTCCAGCAAACGGTTATCAGTGCCGATTAATCGGTCTACCTCTACTGTATACTGTTCACCTTCCTGAACGTGTACCTGGACCTAAACCTGAACCTGTGAGCTTTGTGATGTGATTAAACACAACGACACACACACACACACAGCAGGCAGAAGACTTAACACTGGCTCTGTGTGTCACTCAGACATGGTGTTTGTTTTTTGTGGTTTGTGATGTACTTGTGTGTGTTGGGGGTGTTACTCACTGTCGTCATGGTGATGACCTCCTCAGTGACCACCTTCAGTGTGTCCACCACAGAGATGTAGCCTAGACGCTTTGCGATGGAGAGAGCTGTGTTCCCGTTCTGAAACACACACACACACACACACACACACACACACACACTGGTCAGTGTGTGTGTGTTAATGTGCTGTGCTGTATATGTCAGTACCTGTGTGTGTGTCTCACCATGGTAACAGCGTTGGGCTTTGCACCATGATGAAGCAGAACGTTGATGATGTGTGTGTTTCCCTGCTGAGCTGCTTGATGAAGCGGTGTGTACCCATTCTGCAGAAAACACACACACACACACACACACACACACACACACACACACACACACACACACACACGCACACACACGCACACACGCACACACTCCAAGCCTTATTTACCTGATAAAATAAGTTAAGGAAGTGCAAGCAGAACATGAATATAAACAGGAAATGAGAAGTTAACTCTTACTCTAGTTTTGGTGTTTACATTTGCCCCATGCTGCAACAGGAAGTTCACCATCTTCACGTTTCCATAGTGACAGGCAACAATAAGAGGGGTGTAACCCAGCTTTGGGGGGGAGGCAGGAGTTATACAAATTACATTTCACACATACCTGTTATCAGGTAAAAAAACTACATAGAAGTGCGATGTGTTTTGTTGTGTGTGTGTGTGTGTAGGTGTCTGTGTGTGTGTTAAGTGTTCTTGTGTGCGTTGTGGTGTGTGTGTGTGTGTGTGGTGTGTGTGTGTGTGTGTGTGTGTGGGTAAGTGTGTGTGTGTGTGTGTGTGTGTGTTGTGTGTGTGTGTGTGTAGGTGTCTGTGTGTGTAAGTGTCTGTGTGTGTGTGTGTGTGTGTGTGTGTGTAAGTGTCTGTGTTCTCACTTTTGTTTGGTGGTCTAAGTTTGCACCATGTTTAACAAGAATCTCAGCCACATTCACTCGGTCCTCCTGAGCAGCAAGGTGTAATGGTGTGAGCCCGTTCTGAAAGAGACAGACACAGAGACAGATAATAATTACAGCTCTGTTGTGCTCTGCAGAAACACTTCTGTCCTGTCAGAATTAAGAGTTATTCAGCATCCATTGTCTAATGTGTAGACAAAGGTAGCATATATAGAGAAAAGAGCAGTGGGCCTACAACAGAACCTTGTGGAACACCAAACTTTACTCTAGTGTGAATAGAGTCACAGTTTACATCTACGAACTGATAACAATCTATCAGATAAGAGCTGGGCCAGAAGAGGGATGTACTCTTAAAGGGAATGCCCCATAAACTTCCAACAACATTTTCTAGTCTGTCTAGAAGTATATTTATGTCTATGGAATTCATGATGAACAGTGCAGGCTGTTTAAGCCAACAGCTCCTAAAGATAAGTGCATTGGCTAATATTTAATCATCCCCAGGTCTTCTATTACTACTCACAAATAAAGCTGCATTGAGAAAGATCAAAATAAGTGAGAGGACCGATACTTTACCCAGAGCTGTCTCAGTACTGTGACCTACGACCCGGAACTAAATCTTGACTCAAGTTCCGGTTCACAATATTGTAACATTTGTAAATCATTGCAGTAAAATATTGCAAAGACATAATAATGTGTTAATGGTGTGTGTGTGTGTGTATTTTGTACAAGTGTAGTTATTGCCTCACTTTTGCATTAGCATTAACATTAGCTCCGTGGTCCAGCAGCAGGGTGACCATGTCATCATGTCCCTCTTGTGCAGCGAGGTGTAGCGGGGTCATGAACTGACGTGTTGCAGCTCCAGACTCCGCCCCCTTCTGCAACAGCACCCTTGCAACCTGCAGCTCATTCTTTCTTGCCGCAATGTGGAGTGGAGTGTATCCGTTCTGCACGCACACACACACACACACACACACACACACACATGTCAGTTCCATCTTAGATGTTTTAACGCATGTTTGTAAGAAATCAAGTCTTTCTATTTATTTCCTTATTTTCTCTTTGGTACACTGAGTGCTGTACCACACTATACTGACCTACAGTATATTATTATACTACGTTATAATGTATTACACTTTTCTGCACTACGCCCATTTATGTGTCGATTGTTATTTATTGATTTATTTGACGCAGTAAAGGAGTTGAAACTGAAACAGAAACATCCTCTGAAGCTGAGCAGGAGAACGAGGCATGTAAACGTCTATATGAGTTCCAGTTTACGTGAACCTGATCTGACCAGAGAAGAAGGAGAGATAATGAACTCTGCATGGCTCTGTAGCAGATAAACACATACAGTGTTAGCTTACATAAATGGGCGTAGCTGTTCCTCCCCTTGGCTAGCAACACGAAATTAGCCTAGTCTCGTGTTAGATATTTTATCTTATATTTTATTGCTCTGTAGTCCAGCAAACAGTCATAACACCCGAGGCAGGTTTTATGATAAACTTTTTAAGCTTTTAGGCCTCACACCAAGACAAAAAATTGTATGGAAACACTTTATTTAGAAGAATGTTTACAAAAAGTACTATACTGTACGACTCTACACATTGTAATAAACTGTATTATTGAGTTCACTTTGAATAGCTGGGCAATGTGGTGATATATCAAATTTGATCAATTTTAGCATCATGGTATATTTTTCAGAACATTTTAGGTGACAGTGCTTCTATAACTATAGAACTGTATTTGAATATAATGCCTATCACCTTGGCTGTGCTGTGAGGTGACGTGCCTTTATCCAGCAGCAGAAGAGCGAGCTGCTGGTTATCATAGTGAACTGCTACATGCAGAGGAGTGAGACCATCCTGAGAGAGAGAGACAGAGAGAGAAAGAAAGAGATAGAGAAAATATTCACCTCCATGACCTCAGAGCAGCAAAAATGAACTGTGTCTGTGTCTGATCCTGACGCAGTATGTTCTCAGATTTTTAGCTCCAGTCTGTGTCTGATCTTTAGCTTCAGTCAGTCTGATCCATATCTAATCTATAGCTCCAGTCTGTGTCTGATCCATGTCTGATCTATAGCTCCAGTTTGTGTCTGATCTTGAGCTTCAGTCTGTCTGATCCATATCTAATCTATAGCTCCAGTCTGTGTCTGATCCCTGTCTGATCTTTAGCTCCAGTGTCTGTACCTTTCCAGCTTCATCAGGCAGGGCTCTGCGCTGCAGTAGGAGTTTGGCCACCTCCAGGCTTCCATACTTCGCTGCTACATGCAGAGGAGTGAACCCTTTCTGTGGACATAACACAAAACGTCTTATTACACACACACCCTAACACACACATACCCTAACACACACATACCCTAACACACACACACACACACCCTAACACACACATACCCTAACACACACACACACCCTAACACACACACACACACACCCTAACACACACACACACACACACACACACACACCCTAACACACACAAACACACTCACACACACACACACATACCCTAACACACACACACACCTAACAAAAACACACCCTAACACACACATACCCTAACACACACACACACCCTAACAACACTCACATTAAACTCACACACACAACAAAAAAAAAAAATAATAAAAAAAATTTACACACACACACACACACCCTAACACACACATACCCTAACACACACAATACAACCTAACACACACACACACACCCTAAACACACATACCCTAACACACATACCCTAACACACATACACACACCCTAACACACACATACCCTAACAAAACACACACACACCCTAACACACACACACAACCCTAACACACACATACCTAACACACACACACACACCTAACACATACATATATCCTAAATACACACACACACACACACAACACACATACCAACACACACACACACCTAACACACACATACTAACACACACACTAACACACACAACACACACCTAACACACACATACCTAACACACACATACCTAACACACACACACACACCCTAACACACACACCTAACACACACACACACCCTAACACATACACACACACACACACCTAACACACACTTAACACACACACACACACACTAACACACACACACTAACACACACATACCCTAACACACACACACACCCTAACACACATACCCTAACACACACATACCAACACACACACACACCTAACACACACACCTAACACACACACACACACACCTTACACACATACCTAACACACATACACACACACATATACACTAACACACACCTAACACACACACACACACCTAACACACACATACCCTAACACACATCAAACCTAACACACACACACCTAACACATACATAACCCTAACACACACACATACCCTAACAACACACACACACACAATAACCTAACACACACCTAACACACACACATACCCTAACACACACACACACACACACTAACACACACACCCTAACACACACTAACACACCTACACACACACACTAAACATACATACACACACACCTAACACACACACACAACCTAACACACATACACCTAACATCACACACACCCTAACATACACACACACACACTAACACATACACACCCTAACACACACATCCTAACATACACACACACACACACACCCTAACACACACAAACTAACACATACACACTTACACACACACACACACCAAAACATAATCATAAAAATAATTTATAACTATAAAAATAAATATATACACACAAAAAAAATATAAAAAAACAAACAAAATAAAACACACAACACAAAAACACTAATAACACACACAATAACAACACACAAAAAAAAAAACAAAAACACACACCACACACACACCACACACACAAAACAAAAACACACAAACCCAAACAACCAACAACAAAAAAAAAAAAACACACACACAAAAAAAAAAAAAAAAAAAAACACAAATAAAAAACACAAAAACACACACACACTAATACACACACTAACACACACACAACACACACACCTAACAAAACACAACAACACACACAACACACACACACCACAAACAAAAACACACACAAAACCACACACAAACAACACACAACCAATAACACACACAAATAAACACAAACATAAAAAACACAAACCACACACACACAAAAACACACACAACAAAACACATAACTCACACACACAACACACACACACCTCACACACACAACACAAAACACAAACAACACACACACACACCACAACAACAATACACACACAAAACTAATAACAATAATAAAAATAAATACACTAATTTAATAAATATACAAATAAATACACATAATAACACCAAAACAACACACAAATACCAAAAATACAACACAAACAAATAAAAAACACACACACAAACACACAACCCTAACACACACACACACACACAAAAACTAAACACACACACACCAATATACACACACAACATACAAACACAACACAAACAACACAAAAACAAAAAAAACCAACACACAAAAACACTAAAACAAACACAAAAAACACCAATACTTCACAAACCATTATAACACAAAACAAAAACACAAAATAATCTAATACACACACAACTAATATAACACACTAATAAACCTAATACAAAAATAAACACACAACAACATATATAAAATAATAACTTAACACACACACAACAAACACATAATTAACATACACACTAAACACACACACACACACACACACACACACACACACACCC
>CM022778.1:18188967-18271467 GCA_012411365.1 Ameiurus melas
TGTATTTCTTTTTAAACCATTACAAGGGAACACCTAATAATCTGTGCTCTCTCTCTGTCAAGATACACATCTTACTGCTGCCTGATGAGATTCCAGTGATCCTGCCTCGTTCTGCACTCCGGACCTCAGTGACCTACGCACTACTTCTGATTGGAGCTTCTTTCACCTGAGAATCACTCAGTGCTGCTGAGGATGGCTCCAGATGAATACCCTAAAGTTTGGCGTGAGTTTGCTATGGATTCTACCACATTAACACCCTAAAGATGTGGATGGTCTCACTTGGATAACCTATAGATTGTACTTACTGAAAACAGTTTAAGCTTTAAGTCTTATTAATTATTCAGTAGACAACTTCACTTTGAGATATAGACTTAGGGCTAAAAATACTAATAATTTTTTTTAAATGATCCTTTCAGCACACTTTGCACTGCCTGACTTTACAGTATACATTTGTAGAAGAAAAACTATTCATAATCGCACTAGCTGGTGTCTCGAGTCTGGTTCCTCTCAAGGTTTCTTCCTCATGTGATTTCAGGGAGTTTTTGATTTCATTAGGGATCTAAATCTAAATCAGTATCTGGATTTCTTTAAGGTCGACTTGTCACAATGTCTATCGAGTTAAAAGTGCTACGTTAACAAACCTTTAATTGAAATAAATTGAAGATGATGTGTTTGAGTATTCATGTTGGAGCTGCACTAGCTAAACATCAAAGCGAAAACATTTGCGTAATTTGCGTCAGTACTAATGTTGGCGATTTGTGGTGTTTGAATACTTTTTCCCTCAGTGACATCTTTTAAACATATCTTTGTTTATGTTTCTAAATCACACATATTTGTTCATACAAATAATTAAAGTCAACAGAAATAGTCAGGAGAATTGTCTGAATGCTAACTGCTTATCCAGTACTATGAGGAGATGCTTGTGATGGAGTCTATGAAGCACGACTGTAAGTTTCTGTGGATAAGATTGTTTGTGACTTTAAAAGAAAATGGCATTATAGAGGTCACAGTCTGAGATCAGCATTACTGTCAGCCAAATTCATAAGCTTTAAGTGCACATGAATAAATAAAAAGACAAGAGAAACAGTCAGTAACAAAGAAAGCGGTTAGTAGCAGAGAGTGAGACATGGAGAAAGACAGAATGAGAGACTGCTGAGTCATACATCATTAACCCAAGCTGGACTAAAGAGGGGGCAGGGCTTAATGCCATTTCCTGGAATTAGCAGTGTTCATCAGAGTTCACTTTAGTGATTTGATTGGTTTGAATTACCAGAATGTCTCAGTTCACGTCTTTTCCACTCTGTGTGATTCAGCACTGAACAGCTCCAGTGTCACAGCGTACATATTGAGCATTAGCATTAGCCTCTGATCATTTGAATGATGTTTGTTCTCTTCTCAGTTTACAGAAAGAAGATCGTGAATAACGCAGTCTAGTACTGACCCTAATGTACCGCAGGATTTCAATCCTTTAAACCACTTCAGGTATAAAAGTGTTTAAACACATCTGTTCCTCCAACACACTTTTACCAAATGAAACTCTTCCCACTGGGTCACTAACATTAGTGTCACTAACACACACACACTGTACAGGTGTGTTTGTGTGTGTGTGTGTGTGTTTATAAGACCCACAGTATAAAGCTGATAGACAGGTAAATGATGACACAGCAAACACACTTTCAATTACTCTCTCTCTCTCTTACACACACACACACACACACACACACACACACACACACACACACAGGGAGTGGCAGTGGAAATAGATATTGTAATTGTATTTTGCGTGTCTGAGTGTAGACGAGATGGTGCTCTGATAAGTGTGTGTGTGTGTGAGAGAGAGAGCACAGTCCATTACTGAAATCTGATTAAATCTGAAGCCGATCTCCCCAACAGGAAGCTGTAACACACACACACACACACACACACACACACACACACACACACACACACAGTTTCTAAGGTATGACATCATCGCAAAGCAATAAAGTGCAGCATTCGGTTACACGTTTATGACTTTGTGTAGAGCGCACACACACACACACACACACACACACACAGTAACCTTGTTAGTGTACACTAATCAGTAGGACGTTTGCTGTTATACTAGACTGGGACATGATCCTGGGCTGGATAGAGAACTGAAAAGTGTGTGTTTGATGTCAGATCCTCAGACACGCTGACAGCACGCGCGCGCACACACACACACACACACACACACACAGTAGGCCCACAGCTGTTCGGTTGACACACATGATTAGACAGACACTAGTACGAGCCTCAGTCACCCGGCCAACGCCTTTCATCTCATCAGCCATCCTCATCCCACACCCCGCATTCCCCCGCACTGACCTTGCGCACGCGGCCCTGATGCGGCGGGGATCCTCCCTCCGGCGAACTGCTGCACGAGGAGGCCATATTCTCCATCGTTCCCGCTCTCTCTCTCTCTCTCTCTCTCACACACACGCCTTCCTTCACACACTCTCTGATCACAAATGAGAAGACAAATAAGGCTCGCGCGGCCGGTGGGAGCGTCTTCAGCTCCGGTGCATTATGATTAAGCGCGCGACCACGGCCCCTGTCCTTCTCCTCCTCTCCTCTTCTCGTGTGACGGAGCAGAGCGCAAGCCTCTATAACCGCGGGTGTGTGTGTGTGTGTGTGTGAGTAGAGAGAGAGAGAGAGAGAGAGAGAGAGAGAGAGAGAGAGAGAGAGCTGAAATCTCTGCAGCACTTCACTGCTGCTGCAAAATGAAAGCGTATAAAAAAAAAAAATATGCAGAGGGGAAAAAAAAAAAAAAGAGGGGGGGGGGTTTCTTCTACCCTCCCTCGCTCGAGAATAAAGCTACACACACGCACGCGCAAAGATCGATAAGGAAAGCTTTTAGTAAGAGCTAGAAAGACAGGATGTGGATGATGATGATGATGATGATGATGGAGAAATGTGTTCACTCAGCAACATACACACATCATCATCTGAGCCTTCCGGAGAAACAGAGAATAAAATCCCCCAAACAACCTGCACCACCTCCACCCTCTCACCTCGGGTGGGCTCGGGGGTCGGGGTGTTAATGGGGGAGTTTGAGACATTAATACACGAAGAATAAGTGCAATAAATGATTGATGAGGGTAAGGGTTAACCCACCCATTAACTCTCTCAATGGGATGGGACACCAGCTCATCACAGGGTACCGCACGCACACGGCACGCACATGGCACGCACACGGCACGCACACGGCACGCACACGGCACGCACACGGCATGCACACGGCATGCACACACCCCTGCAGGAGCTTCCAGGTGACACACTTGAGTCACATTCAGATTTACTGGTTGAATATGTGGGTGTGTGTTTAATGAAGTTTTCAGTGGTGTTTATGTGAGACGTTACACAAACTGACGTAATAAATGCCAATGAAGGTCACATTTAAGTAAACTTTATTAAGCATTTAAAGATAATAAACACCATTCTCTCTCTCTCACACACACACACACACACACACACACGTCCGATGACCACTGAGGTGTAATTGTTCTGCCCCAAAATAAACACATACATGGACGGGACTCCACTCCCTCATTCAGCTGCCAGCTGATCAAGGTTGTCATGGGAACGGTTAGCAAGGTGAGTCTTTATGATGTCAGCAAACACTCCTCTCTGAAGCAGTGTGTATGCCATGGGCAGCAGCTGGCCAATCACCTTTGAGAAATACTGCACACACACACACACACACACACACACACACACACACACACACAAATCAGGTGTGTGCTGATCATCAGAGCCAACAGACAGACTGAAAGAGAGACAGAGGGATGATGCAGCAATTACACACTGTATTGTGTGTTTATTACAAATGTGTATTGTTTGTGTGTTATGTGTTGTGCGTGTGTATTTTGAGTATGTGTATTGTGTGTGTGTGTGTGTGTATATTACGAGTGGGTATTGTGTGAGTGTATTTAGAGTATGTGTTGTGTGTGTATTATCAGTGTGTATTATGTGTTGTGTGTATTTAGAGTATGTATTGTGTGTGTGTGTATTACGAGTGTGTATTGTGCGAGTGTGTGTGAGTGTATTATCAGTGTATATTGTGTGAGTGTATTATCAGTATGTGTTGTGTGTGTGTGTGTGTTCCTCACATGTGAGCCATAACAGAAGAGATCAATGCCGAGTTCGAAGCCCATGCCGTAATCACACTCATCATTAGCAAACTGCACGAACGTCATCATTTCCTGTAGAGGGGCGAAAGCTTTCATCCTCTCATCATCATCCTCAGCCTCCACTATGGCCTTACAGATCCTCTTCAGTCCAGCTACACACACACACACACACACACACAGTGGGGGAATATTGAACATAGGGTAGAGGGAATATAGGGAAGAGGGAATAAGGGGTAAACTCGTACCATCAGTTTCAGGAAGCTCTCGATATCCCACATCGTTTCTATCCACAGGCACCACAATGCCGGCACCATGAAATGTCTTACTGACCACCTGATACACACACACACACACACACACACACACACACACACACACACACACACACACTATCAGAGCCACGCCCGGTTTTCTAATGGTGTAATAGAGTGTGTGGAAACAGGAGAATGGAGTGAGCACCTCCTGCTGGTGTTGTAACTTTACAAGTTACAACACTACACAATCTCAATGTCACTCTTCTGCATTTAGTGACATGGATTTGAAAGTTTAATACTGTAATTCTAATCAAATAATCACTCATCCTCTGTGTGTATACCTTCCTGTCTCTCTGCTTCATGGCTTTGGTTTTCTGCTCCAGCGGTAAACCCAGATGCTCCGCCTCCTTCTTTAACTCCACCTCCAATTTATCCAGCGCTTCATTGCCCCGCCCACCTCGCTCACGCTTCTTCCTGCCTATTAATAGCCTAAAATAGACAAAGATACAGACAGACAACCCAAGACAGGCAGAGACAGACAGAAAGAGAGAAAGAAAGACAGACAGACAGACAGACAGAGACAATATAACGTGTGTAAATGTTGTAACGTGTATAACGTGTGTAAACTTTGTATAACACCCACAAATACTTACAACACTGCAGCAAAGAGGTTCTCCCCCAACTGTGTGATGGTACAGCCCTTCTTTGCCTCGTTCTCCCCCACAAAGACCGGCAGGGCATCAGGACTATCTCTACACACACACACACACACACACACACACACACACACACACACACACACACTGTTAGGAAGTCTGCCTAACTGTGTGTATCAGGTTTTTCACAATTATATATTCAGGTGTGTGTGTGCACCTGTAATATCCCAGGTGCAGGTGAGTGGGCGTGTCCCCCTGGAGGACGGTCTGAAACTCAGGTGGGTCATAGTAATGTCTCCAGTGCAGGTGAAAGTTGGGTGTTGACACACGAGTGTGTTTACCACACACAACATCATACGGCCCAACTAACCGCACACCCACAGAGTCCTGTAGGGCATCTACACACACACACCACACACACACACACACACACAGAGAAGGGGATTAATGAAAGTTAAACTATCAAAAAAAATGCACATTTACTAATGTTGCAATAGAAAGTTTAGAGAAGATACATTTCTACAGCTGTCTGATATTAAAGTCAATAAACTGTTTCACATTTCTGTGCTAGAATAAAAAACTATCTGGCTTTTCTGACTTAGTCAAAATATTTCCCCAGAAAACAGATGATCAGTCTCTTCAGTGAAAGGGTATAGCCCCATGTTCTTCTTTTCAAATAGTCAGTTTTTGTGAATTGCTGGCTACACCGATCAGCCATAAAATTAAAATCACTGACAGCTGTTGTATCAAAATTTGCCTATTACCCGAAGACAATTAATATTGAACATAGAAACAGATACTCACATACATTAACCAGTTGAAGGATGAAAGTAAGAAACCGGGCCCGTGAGTGAGGAGAGGCAAGGGTCCAAACTTATTGTTGCACGAGATCACACAGTTGAGATGTCCCAAGGATGATCTTAAAAAACCAGAGCTGAAGCTCTTCTATTTACTTGAAGTGAATAATACTGTATCTTGTTACAGAGGGGGTGGGGTATGTTTATTAGACAGCAGGTGAACAGTCAGTTCTCAAAGTTGATTGTTGGAAGCAGGAAAAATGGGCAAGCGTAAGGATCTGAGAGACTTTAACAAAGATTGTGATGGCTAGACGACTGGGTCAGAGCGTCTCCAAAACAGGTGCTGTGGGGTGTTCCTTGTGTGCAGGAGTTAGCACCAAAAGTGATCCAAGGAAGGAGAACCAGTGAACCGGGTCATGGGCTCCCAAGGCTCACTGATGCGTGTGAGGAGCGTACGCTACCCCGTCTAGTCCGATCCCACAGAGGAGCTTCTATAGCACAAACTGCTGGAAAAGTTAACGCTGGTTCCGATAGAAAGGAGTCAGAACTCACAGAACATCACAGCTTTCTGCGTATGGAGCTGCGTAGATGTCAGAGTGCACACTCTGATCTCCTCTACACCATCAAAATCTCCTACAATGGGCATCAGAATTGGACCATGGAGCAGTGGAAGAAGGTGGCCTGGTCTGATGAATCAGGATTTCTTTTACATCAGGTGGAGGTCGGGTGTTTGTGCGTGTCATACCTGGGGAAGAGATAACACCAGGATGCGCTATGGGAAGAAGGCGAGCCGGTAGAGGCAGTGTGATGTTCTGGGTAATGTTCTGCTGGGAAACCTTGGGTCCTGCATTCACATGGATGTTACTTTGACACGTACCACCTACCTAAACACTGATCCAGACAGAGTTCATGCTATTCACTAGTGTCAGTGGCCTCTTTCAGCAGGGTAATGCTCCCTGACACACTGCACACTTGGTTCAGGAACTGTTTGAGGAACATGACAAAGAGATCAAGGTGCTGACTCGACCTCCAAATTCCATCTTTGGGACATGCCGGGCAAACAAGTCCGATCCACGGAGGCCTCACCTCACAACTTGCAGGACTTAAAGGATCTGCTGCTAACGTCTTGGTGCCAGATCCCACAGCACACCGTCAGAGGTCTCGTGGAGTCCATGCCTCGATGGGACAGTGCTGGAACTTACACAATATTAGGCAGGTGGTTTTAATGTTATGGCTGACCAGTATATATGCTGTGAATTGAGTGAAAGCTTAATTACGAATGTTTTCATGAATTATTTGTACATTTAGTGATGCTGCAGTGACTGTGAATGGTATTAGCTGCTGTCGTTCACTATCTCAGCCCTGCCCCCTCACTGCATACCACTCCCCTACAGCAGTGCGTGTGTGTGTTACCTTGCGGGTTATCCGGGCACAGCTGGCTGCAAAAATCCCAGAACTGGTAGAAGTCGAGTGGCATACGTAGACTGTATAAATGCTCCACCTCCTCTCTCACCTGCTCAGGTACTGATGATTTCACCTTCTGATTAGATTCCGCCTCTGGTTCCACCTCTTCAGGCCGTGCTCGCTTGGTCTGTCTGTTCATCTGCTCCAAAAATGGAAAAGCACGTTAACACACCAGGGACAGGTGCGTGCATGAATAGTAAATATCTCCATGGGATTTCTCACTGCCTACTTAGGGACCCTCCTCCTTAATTGAACACTGAGAGCATGCTGAAGTGCACACTACTGGATTTATTATAAATCCGAAAATCTATGATTATTCATGATTTGTGAAGTCCCGCCCTCTGTAACGTCACGAACTCCATTCACTCGTTTTGCTGAATCGATTCGTTCAAATGAGCCGCTTCTGAAGAATAAATGGTCGAGGAATCATTACTGAAATAAGTACTGAATAAATCCTTAAGTCGAAACAGTACTGAGTTGTATTTAAGTCCGTGAGAGTTAATAAGAGATATGAGAGTAAATGTAAAAACGAATCCGTAACATTATAAGCAAACCGGAAGTGTAGAACAATAACTTGCCTAACATCACATTCCTTATCGAAAAATATTAGATGCTTTTTACATTAAACTAAAGAAACCTGATAAAAATTATTCCCGTGCAGCAGCTCTGTGCTTTTTTTTATTCACCTGTGCTGCAGATTTGGATTTTCTTTTCCCGCGCCCCGCCATGTTTCTCTCCTTCCTCTGTACGCAGCCTTCACCGACGTCACGACGTAAGCAGTGCTAGTAGCCAATTGCAGAAGGCAGACCTACTTCCGGTTCCGTTTAGTTCTGCTTTTTTTGGTAAATATATATAATAAAATAAACGATTAGTAAGTTATAAATAAAAAAAAACATTATTATTATTATTATTATTATTATTATTATTATTATTATTATTCCATCTCAGATAACAGCGCACTAGTAGATTGACCAGTTGTTGTTTTTTTAATTGCCCTTTTCGGGAAATATCTTATTCACAGCATATTTTAAGCAAAATATATGTCAGTTGTACCGAAGATTAGACTGTTTTCCAGAGACTGTAAAGAATTATTATTTATGTAAAGAACAATAATAAAGCTGATAAGACATCTTTGTTGTTGCCATATAGCAGCTATATGACTTTGACTTGGTGAAAGAGGTGTATTTTGTAATAAATGTTTGTTTTTGGATGCATGTTTTGTGTTTTTGTATTCCCCCCTTGAAGAAAAAAAAAGACATCGAAAACAAACCCGAAATGAGACCAACACACAGTTCAGTTTTCCTTTTTCACCACATGGTGGCAGCACTGCAGCAGCTTTATATATTTCTTATTTAAAATACTGAATTATTAAAATTGTATCTATTATTTCAGTATTTACAACAGAGCTAATGGCTATACTAATAGTATAGAAGAATTTCTTTGATCAGACTATGATTTAAATACAATTATTATTTAATCCATCAGGTCCAATCAAAAGTTTAAATAATCAGAGTGATGTTTTAATTCATCAAAGGGCTAATGACTTTGAAATATTTTTCAGTCATGAAGAGAGAGAATGATAATGTATAATTTGGATATGGGTGTGTGTGTGACTGTGTGTGTGACTGTGTGTGTGTGTGTGTGTGTGTGTGTGTGTGTTATGCAATAAACCACACTTCCTGTATGGAGTACACAACATTCATATTCATCCAGACTGGATCAGATCTGAGAACAGGAATGTACCTGTCATACAGATGAGCATAGTGTGTGTATAGTATGTGTTTGTACGTTATTACAGATGCGTGGGAATTTTGTGTTTGCACAAGCATTTACGAACACTCTGGTGTGTGTGTGTGTGTGTCATGCAGGGTTTTCCCGCAGTGGAATTAGTTTTAGCGTGTGATGAGGAAGTATACTAATAAATACTACTAATGATATAAAAAGTAAATACTTGAAATAATATACGTTGTAAATACGGTTAATAAATGTAATAAAGTCAGGGTGTGATCACCTACATGTCCCCGTCACCTCCATGTCCCCATCACCTCCATGTCCATGATCACCTCCATGACCCCGTCACTTAAATGTCCCCGTCACATCCATGTCCCCATCACCTCTATGTCCATGATCACCTCCATGTCCCCCTCACCTCCATGTCCCCATCACCTACATGTCCATGATCACCTCCATGTCCCTGTCACCTACATGTCCCCATCATGTCCACATCAGCTGCTTTGAGACAATGACTATTGTAAAAAGCGCTATACAAATAAAATTGAATTGAACCTACATGTCCTCAATTACACACACATGTGATGGGGACCTCCATGTCCCCATCACCTCCATGTCCCTGTCACTTCCATGTTCCCATTACCTCTATGTCCCCATCAACTCCATGTCCACATCACTTCCATATCCCCGATCACCCGTCACCCTCAAAATTCCAACCTCTTACATCCCCAACCGCTAACCTCCAAACCTCAATCCTTCAGCTTGTCATTTCCTTCCTGCACACACACACACACACACACAGATTTGCATATAATCAGGGTGGCTGAGTTGAATGTGATGATTTCATTGCTGTGATCAGAAAATTTTGTGTCATCACAAACTTTCCCCGTCGCAGAGTTGCGCAATACACAATGACACATGCACACACAGGGCTATAAAAACTGTGCGGCAGCCTCAACACTCTCATATTCTCACATACTCTTACTTTCTCTTACACACTTGATACAGATAGCAGAGGACAAGCCTACAACTGAGATTTAGTGTGAGTGTTAGAATTAGCATTAGCAATAACATCTTTGAGTTTTTAAACATGAACTGCAGGACGGTTTTTGTCTTTGTGCTCCTGGCCTTCACCACCCTGACAGCAGGTAATGCTCATACACACACACACACACACACACACACACACACACACACACACACACACACACACACACACAAACACACATACATTACACACACACACACACACACACACACACACACACACACACATACAGACACACACACTGTAACTCCACAGGTTTAATATCCATATCACTGGAGTTAATGTAAACTGTAATTTGGGATGCTTCATGTAATTGCTCACACTGTCATGATGTTTATGATGTTACTGATGTGTGTGTGTATTTGTGTGTGTGTGTGTGTTGCAGGAATGAGTGTTGAGCCACGGTGTCGCTGTAGAGGCGTTGAGAGTCGCCGTGTTGGGAAACTGATCAAGCACGTTGAACTTTTTCCTCCCAACCCACACTGCACACACACTGAGATCATGTGAGTCTCCACACCTACACACTAATCATGTGTTTAATGATTGAGTATAAACAATAATTTCTGTGTGTGTGTTTGTGTGTGTGTATCAGAGCCACACTTAAGGACAGCGGTCAGCAGATCTGTCTGGACACTAAAGCACCATGGGTAGTAAAGGTGATTGCGAAGATCATGGCAAAGTAAGTTTCTCTCTCTCTGTCTCTCTCTTTCTCTCTCTCTCTCTCACACACACACACACACACATACACACACACATACACATACACACACGCACAGACACAGACATTAATTTACAGCAATATTTCAAATGGTATTTGAGGCACTGTGTTAATTTGTTCTTGTTTTGTGTTTTGCAGCCAGTCGCCCTGAACCCTACAAGTCTAACCTGCACTATGTTGAGTGTGTGTGTGTGTGTGGGGGGGGGTCTGTGTGTGTGTGTATTTGTGTGTATGTTTAATTGTCTGAATTAATGTGTGCTATTTATTTTTATATTTAAATATGTATGTCATTATTTATTGTCATGTAGATTTTTCTAATAAAAATTAATCAGAAATACACTCTGTGTCTGACAGCTCTGTTGTGATGTGATGAGTTCATTATCTTAACTTAAGATCTAATATCATTATTATAATTATAGAATAATGATCCAGGTTATAACCGGTTTATTATTATAAAAAATCAACAAACCTGTGAACACTCTTAAAAATAAATGTTCTTTAATGTTTTTTTTTTAACTAGCAGCATAGGTTCTGCAAATAACCTTCTTCTAGTCAAGAGCCATTTTTCATTCTATAGGGCACTTGAGTTCAGCTGTATGGTTCTTTGGAAATAAAATAAGTTCTTTATGTTTCATTATAGGTTCTTCAGATCAGTATATTGGTTCTTCAAAGTATCATCTCTTAACAGATTCCTTAAAGCACTAACTAAGGTTTTTTTTCTTTTTAGAGAACTTATGATAACATGGATCCATTGGGCACTGTTGTGATAAACCATTTACAGGTTCTCAAAATGGGGGCCACCAAATGGCACCAGAGGGGGCCGCATAAATATTATAGAACTTAAAAAAATGATGATAATAATAATAAATAAAAAGTAAATAACTCAGTTTTACCTGTATGTATGTCAGGATTGTCAACCTTTGAACTATGATGTACATACAAATGAGAATCAATTAAATCAATTATACACAGCACACAAAGTCCTTGTTTGCACGTTGGAGAGATTCAAGTTTCAAGTTTATTTGTCATGTGCACAAAATATCAATGACAATTGTTGTGTGACAAAAATTACAATTAAATTAGATGTGTATGTGTAGTGTGTAGTAAATGATGGGAAGATGTCTTGTAAGGCTGGTCATTTGTTGCCAATAATGAGTTCAGTTGCTCTCACAACTCTCTATAGGGCCTTGCAGTCATGGAGACAGACAGTCATGCACCCAGTCAGGATGCTCTCAATGGTGCATTTGTAGTAGTTGCTCAGGATTTTGGGGGGACACCAAACTTCCTGAGCCTTCACAGGAAATAGATTAGCTTATGAGCAGATTTCAACACTGTCTTAGTGTGAAGGGACCAAGTCAGGTGGACAGTGAGGTGCGCACCAAAGAACGTGATACTCCTAATTCTTTCCACAGCAGCTCCACCAATGTATAAAGGGGCATAGACATCCTCCTGCAGCCTCCTGTAAAACAAGTAATAAATAGAATAAACAAGTAGTTAGGATGTAAAAAAAAAAAAAAAAATGATGATGATGCAAGATGACGGAGCACTGAAAAACTGTGACAGCTGCTTCAGGTGCCAAAAAGACGCCATATGAAATGGAAACTAAATCTGACAGCGATGGGATTATAATAAGATTTTCAGGAGGCGAGGTAACAGCTCAGGGGCATGGCTTTGGTGAACCACTAAAATAAGTTTTCTTTTAGCTCAGATCTCGCGCGGCTCATGATGTGGTTAGAGTCAGAGTCTACACTCACAACTTATTTTATTACATTTATGACACTGTTCTGTCCCTATGGACATTTTCAGTTAAGTTATATTATGTTGACGTGAACTGACACCTACTGTTGAAAGTTGTTATTGCATGTAAAATTGATTTGAGTCCTTATGTCATAAATGTGCACCTAGTTTCAACATGGCGAGAAAAGAGCATGTGGTCATCGCTGCTGTTGTTCTTTGAGTTCAGTTGGTTTTGAAGGCATTGTGGTTTTATCCATTCCAGAGACACAGTAAAGACACTAAATTACTTCTTTTGTTTGTTGTCTTTGGAGGCATTGACTGACTGTCGACTCAAGCAAGGTGTTTGAGGCAGAGAGCAGAACAGGCACAAAGTGCTTGGTTTCCTGGTTTTTGTATTTTTGGGGTTTACCCTTATATTGCTATTTGCCTCACGTTTTTTGGTCTGTTTGCTAGTTTCTAAATAAATTCTAAACTGCATTTGCATCTGACTCCGTCGCATAACAGTATATTTATATAAAATGTTCTATAGTTTTAGCAGCACCGTTACTTTGAATGTGTACACTTTTACAGAATTGCTAATGATTATTTATTTTTCTTTTAGCTCTGAAATAATTTCTGGCACAGAAGTTCAACCTTTACACCATAGATTTACCCTGAAAACTGTGCATGAAGAAGAAACTAAGCCTGAGGACCTGCAGTCTACTATAGTATAAAGCAGAGGCTGCAATGCCAGGGCATGATAGTGAGGATGAGTGATCAGGATCAGTTCTCAACCCTACCTGGAAAAAGTGAGAATGAGGAAGATTATGGTGAATAAGGGGTTAGAGTGACATGCATGATTGATGATTAAACAATGCATTTGAAATAATTTACATTATGTATTGCAGCTTGTTCCATAGGATTGTTTAAGTTCTTGGCTATGCAAATTGATGTTTTAAAAAGAAAAATATTTTTTTTTCTATTGAAAACATCCAGTATTTCAATATGTCGCATTATGGTACAATGTTGCCTTGAGATAAAAAAACAACTCCAAAATCCCTCAAAATTAAAAAATTTGACAAGAGATATTCATTATGTTCCGTGACCCTGAGAAAGGAGTAAGTTGGATGGATATTCATGATGTTTAAGTGTTTTATTTTAAGAAAGAAAACAACAGCAACAACAAAACACAAAAAAATGTTAGAAAACATTTTATGTAGTGGTATCATAACGTCCCTTCTGAAAAAAAAAACCCAATTGAAACCATTACAGAAATTCTAACGGTTTTTCCTACAAATGCCATTAAAACCATTAACAAATGTGTTTTGGGCCATATTCTATTATGATTTAATGGTTTGTATTGGTTTCCACTAGACATAAACATGCCACCGATAGAACCCAACACATTACCAGTAGAGATCCACAAGGGCCATTATAGTTTCCATTAAAAACAATACAATTCCCATTATAACAATTAAAACCATTAGAATTTCTGTAGTGGTCCCTAAATAGGGACGTTCCATACGGGGTTACGATTATTCTCCAGATTATTAAACCATCATTTCTGTTTGAATTTTATAAGATTGTGTTGCTTATAGCCTATTTATAATCCACACGGTTCTCTCAAGGATTTTTGACCGCGTGCGTGTGTGCACTTCCCCCGAATTATAAAGTGTTGGTATGAAGACATCAGGGCGCGTGCACCGGGATCACGTGACGCGTGTCAATCTGATGTATAGAATAAAATCTAGATAGAACATAGTGTTAATATTTTTTAAAAATATATAAATATTGATAATAATTTATCATATTTATAATAAAACATGTATTTTGTTGATGTTCCTGTTCATATTCAGGTTATTGACTGCCGTAGCTCGTGTTAATTGCTTACATGTATGAGTTTAAAAATGTTTAAAAAAGTTATTAATGCTCATCCAATCGGATGATAGAACCTGTGATTGATAGGTTGATTCTCCAATGAGCCCAGTCCTGCCCAGTTTCACTGCACGCGTCCTTAGTTTTCTCACCGTGAGAGCGAGTGGAGCTGCGCGCGCACTGACTGAACTTCACCGGAACACGCACGTGCGTGAGTCTGCTGTTTGTTTTAAACTTTGTTGCTTAAATGAACTTTAAAACAGCAGACAGTCGCTTGTGCTATTTATTTGGATACGTTGTATACATATGTGGATGTAAATGTGTGTGTGTGTGTGTCTGAGAAAGCGCGCGTGTGTGTAAAGAGGAAATGACTGTAACAATGTAACAGACATTTCCTGTTAGTGTCCAGTCAGATGGACGTCTCTTATCCTGCTCCTGGAAAGCAGATCCTGAGCCCTGATGGACCCTCTTTACCCCCTCTGACCCCCCTGACACCCCCTCCTCTCCCTAAAGACTCCTCCCACTCACCTGCTCCCACTGCCACACCCTGCCATGGACAGGTGCGCCAAGGGCGGGGCTTCGCAGTAGTGGCGAAGCGGGTGATTCAGGAAGAGAGGAAGAGGAAGGAGGAGGAGAAGGATAGAGTGGAGCAGGAAGGTGAGATGATTACAGATGCGCGCGTACACACACGCATATAATGTCTAAGGTTTACACCTTTATTTGTGACTAAAACACACCCGAGATTCATAATATAGTGTGTGTGTGTGTGTGTGTGTGTCTTTTAGAGGATGCAGCTGAAGAAGAAGTGAGCTTTGAGGAGCTTCTAGAGAAAGCTAAAGCAGGAGATCCTAAAGCCCAAAGCAGTGTGAGTGGTGTGTGTGTGTGTGTGTGTGCGCGTGCAGGAGCTATGAGACACACAGATCGTCTTCCACAGAGCCGAATATAGACGCACACTGACAGGACACCCCACCCCCTCTTCCCAGTGCACACACATTGCATGTGTTTCAGCATACAGACATAACTCTCACACACACACACACACACACACACACACACACACGCACGTTGTTATGGTATAGCATGTTAGTTCTGTAATGTAAGAATTGTATGGGTGTTGTGTGGATATTGTATGACACTTGTTGCAGTGTGTGTGTGGTTGTGTGTGTTGTATGAGATTAAGAAATTTTAATTTGATCCCCTGGATTTTTTCCTGGCAGCCAAACTGAGCAGGACATGCTGGGTAATGCAGTGTATACATGAATGTTTAATGAAGTTTATATTTACATTTATGTTTATGATTTCTTTAATGTTAATGTTTGTGTTTATTCACTCTGAGCACTGAGAGAATCTGTAATGATTCATTACCTGAAAGACGAGAGAGTAAAGTCCATAATAAAACAGGACAAACTAAAACCAGAGCAGTGATGTGATTCACTGCTGTCTCTCATTTGAACTTCTTGTTCACTATTTACTGGACTTTTGTATTTTTATGGAATTAATTGTGCCAAAAGTATTGAACAAAAATGTAATCTGGTCTTCAAATATACAGCATTCTTTATGAACAGTTTTCTAAGCTTCCTTTTTGCTAATCATGGTTTATTAATGCACTGCCAGAGTTTTCATTTACACTTCGCAAGTTTACATCCACCATTGGCTACTGAGATTCGGATTGAGCTCATGAGTGTCCAGTTGAGGATGAGGATGACGATGATGGTGATGCCCCGTGTGAACTAATGTACTGACTCAGTAAGTAATTTCCACTGCAAAGTATATACTATAATTATACAGAGAACTGCATCCAGAACGCGCTCTAAAATTCACACCACTGAAGTCTCTACATCCAGGTCAGGGAGCTGTCAGTCAAAATAAGTCCCGCCCTCACAAGAGATTTGTGCCAGAATGGCGAACGTAAACTTGCGAAGTGTAAATGATGGTTTTCAGTTTCAGAGTGTTTTTCTTCTTTCTCATTGTATATTTTTGTTTGTTTCCTGAAAATGTTCAATACTTTTGGCACAATTAATTCCATAAATATACAAAAGTCCTGTAAATAATGAACAAGAAGTCCAAATGAGAGACAAGCAGAGAACATGATTCCTGTTTGAAGGAGTTCTGAGTTCTGATTAGTGCAGAACAATACAATGTGTGTTTACAGAACTGAACGAGCACACATTGAGAGTCAGAGTTTTGTAAAAAAATAAAAATAAAAAAATAATAAAATTCTCTGTGTGTGTGCGCGTGTGTAGTTGGGTAAATACTATCTGAAGTTAGGGGCAGACGTTGAGGCTGATGTAAATAACCAAATAGCTGTGGATTGGCTGGTGAGAGCAGCAAAACAGGGACGAAGAGATGCAGCAAAACTACTACAACAGTGCTGGATCAAAAAAAGAGGTATGTTTTTATTACTATCTTTGACTAAACACTAACTCTAGATGAAGGCACCTTCTTTTCATTCTTCCAGCTTACTCTGATTTGACCTTGATTGACGTTTCATCTCTGATCCCTGATCCCACAGGTATCACTCCACAGAATGAAGCTGAGGTGCGTTCTCTGTCAAGGGAGAGCAAGTTTGAGCAAGCGGTTCGACGAGCAGCGATGACGATGTATTGGAAGTTAAACCCAGACAGGAAGGAGAAAATGGACAAGAGAGAAATATTGCAGAATGTCAGTCAGGTCAAGAGTGAAGCAGGTAAATTTCACAGGAATCATTTCTGTTTGTTGTCTTTAAGTGCAAAAAGCAGATGATTGCATAAACATCTTTGACCCCTTCTTGATTAACAGGCATGAGGTGTGAGGAGTGTGATGCGGGTCAGGAGTGTGAGTGTGATGCGGGTCAGGAGTGTGCTGTGAGCTTAGCTGTGAAGCTCCAGGTTAAACAGTCTATGTAAATTCTGATTTAAATTTACACAAAATATAGAAAGTGAGGTTTTGTGATTTAAATGTAGAATATAAAGTCAAAAGTTTGTAGACACCTGATCATCACCTGTGTGAGCTTGTTGAACGTCCCATTCCAAAACCATGGGAATTAATATAGAGGTGCTTCCACTGTGTTGCTATAATGGCCTGCTTCCTTCTGGGAAGGTTACTACAAGGATTTGGGGTGTGTCTGTGGGACTTCAATCAAAAGAGCATTAGTGAGGTCAGGCACTGATTTTGGATAAGAAGTTCTGGCACCCAATCGAGGTCAGTGCTATTTGGAGGTCACTAGAGATCCTCCACTTCAAACTCATGAAACCGTCTTCATGGAACAAGAAAGGTTTTTCCACAAACTGTTACCACACAGTTAGATTTGTGCAGTTATATATTTGTATGCTTTTACATTAACATTAACATCAACATTAACATTCACAGGAACTACAAGGCCCAATCCCTGAGAAACAGTCCAAGATCATTATCCCTCCTCCACTAAACTTAACTACTGGCATTTTGCATACCAGTAGGTAACGTTCTCCTGGCATCTGCCAAACCCAGATTCTTTTACCTGACTGCCAGGTAGTGAAGCGTGATTCATCACTCCAGATAATACATCTCCACTGTTATCACAGAGAACATCAGCTAAATGATCTGAATAATTAGAAGCAGTGTCCACATACTTTTGGCCATACAGTGCATTTCTATGCTTCACTTGAATACATGCGAGGAAAAAAGAAAGAATGGCATGAAGCTTAAAATAAAGGCAGAGCTTTGGCTGTTGTAGAATAAATGCGTTTTAATTATTATTATTTTTTTTTTACTGAAGTTCATTATCTTGCTGCATTAGTTATCTTGAATAGAGTAGGATTCCTGTGGAGAAAAGCAGGTTGTGTTTCACTTTAGAAAAGCATTTCTGTATATATGCAAGTGAAGTACTTATTGTTTATGTATTTTGTGTTCTCTTCATTACCTGACTCTCTCTGCTTAAAAGCAACATTCCTGTAATAAAGTGTTGGGGCAGTGTGTGTGGTCAGATGTATAATTTCAGTTTTGTCTATGGTTATTGTCATCTAACAGGTGGTGTGTATAGTGGCGCTTCAGGCATCCAGACACAGAGAAAACTTTTGGAGACGATGGTGGCCAGTGAGCGTAAGTGTCTTTGTATTTCTGTTAAAAAAGGTTTTAACAGAAATATAAAATACTCATTCATAAAACAGCTAATTTAAACACAGTGTGCAGTATATTTGTATGTGTGTTGTGTAGCTCACAGTCAGTATGTGGATGTGGAGGGGTTTGTGGAGATGACAAAAAAATACACAGAGAACGTCACACAGAGTAAAGAGTCAAAGCAAGAAACTGCGAGAGGAGGAGAGTGGGACTGGAACGATTTAACAACACTGGACAAGGCAGGAACACACACACACACACACAGTCTAGAATCCTCTATGGTAGTGTGTAATATAACAATTAGTATAACATAATGTGGTGTAATGATGTAGTTTATTGATGTGTGTGTGTGTGTGTGTGTGTGTGTGCACAGAAGGGTGTGTTTCCTGTATCTCATAAGAAAAGTGTGTGGCCTGGCAGTCAGATGATGCTGGAAACGAAACGCAGCATGAAGAGAGCCATGGACATCAAATCCTATTTCTTGGTAAAACAGATTTCTTTTCTTATGAATCAGACCCACTTCCCTGGAAAACACATCTTACTCCCTGGTAATGATAAAAAAAATTAATACTTCTTAAAATCCTACTTTTTATTTTTAAGTAGAAACTATTAAAATACAGTGTCAAAACAACTCCAAATCCTGCTTCATTCAACATATCAAAAAATATGTTGTGTGTGTGTGTGGGTGTGTGTAGGGTCTGCAATATCCTCTCCTTCTGATCCTGGATGTAAAGGAGCACCTGGTGGACTGGGCATCTCGTGCAGGTGTTCAGTGGCTGAGCACCATCATACCGACTCAACACGTTAATGCACTCGTCTTCTTCTTCATCATTTCTAATCTAAGTGTTGATCTGTTCTTCTTCTTCATCCCTCTCCTTACGTTCTACCTGGCTTTCATCTCCATGGCAATCTGCACACTGCGAGTGTTTCGTAGCAGTAAATGCTGGCAGAATTTTAGTGCTTTAGCAGCTCTCCTGAGGCATTTTGATCCTGAGCTGGATGTTGAGTCTCACTTTGGCTGGAGTCAGCTGGAACAATACCTTTACTTCCTGGTTTCTGTGTGTTTTGTGATCTTCAGTTTCCCATTGGCTGATAAACGCTGGATCCCATGCTCAGAGCTCTGCACGGTGGCCATGTTCTTCACAGCTCTAAGTTATGCCTCTCTGACCCCAGCAGCGGCGTTATACACACGCAGAGCATTTGTCATCGAGGTAGCCTCCTCCCTCTGTGCCCTAACGTCTCGCCTTCCTGAGGAATGTAAGACGCTGCGACTTTTAGGCCAACCATATGCAACAGTGCCAATCGGCGAGTTGGTGGTGCTTACGATTAGCCTGCCATGCCTGCTTTATGTCTACCTTTTCTACCTGTTCTTTAGGTGAGAAAATTCCTCTTGCTTCTGTTACTGCCATGTATAAATATACATTTATACAAATCAATCTATATCTCATGTCTTGGTGTTGAGTTAAATGAAAAAAAAAAAAAAAAAAAAAAAAAATTGTTGGTTTGTTTTTTGGGGGGGGGCGGGGGTGGGGGGTGGCGGGGGGTGTTTTTTTTTTTTTTTTCTTTTGTTTGTTTTTTTTTTTTTTGGTGGGGGGTTGCAGTGGTTCTCCTGCAGAACTCCACTCTGATTGGTCTGATTCGCACTTGTGTTGCATACTTCCTCTTTCTGTTTGCGCTGCCTGTGCTGGCGCTGGGACTGGCGGCCATGTTAATGATCCAGATGGTAAAGTGGTTTGTGGAACTGGAGATAACAAAGATGTTGGTGACGTTAGCGGTGTGTGTGGTTCCCGTTACACTTCGTCTGTGGACTCGCTTCAGTCTCTCGATTCTGAACGTTCTGCGCTCCATCACACACCGCGGCCCTGTCAAACTCATCCTGTTGTGTTTGTGCTGTGTTTTTTTGGTGTGTTTGGGTTATGTGTACAGTGCAGAGGGGCTGAAGGTTTATAACTCCACACTGACGTGGGAGCAGTACGGCACGTTGTGCGGCCCCTCAGCATGGAAACAGCACGGCATCACACGCACTCAGATCCTCTGCAGTCACCTGGAGGGACATAGGGTCACATGGAGCGGAAGGTTTCAGGGTGTCCGCGTAGCCGAGACAGAGAATGGAGCTCAGTCACTCATCAACTTACTGCCTGTGTTCATAGGTGATTGGCTACTCTGCCTCTATGGTGATGAATATCCGTCCTGTGAGGGGCAGAATGTTAGCAATTCATTGCAGGAACGAACAAGTGTAAATGCATCAGTTCTCTTCCAGCAGCGAGAGGAAGATGAACTCTGCCGCATCAAACCTGTAGCAAAACACCGCTGCCATGTTAAACGCTTTGATAAATACCGCTTTGAAGTGACAGTGCGCC
Organism: Ameiurus melas; assembly: GCA_012411365.1. Classification (NCBI taxonomy): domain Eukaryota; kingdom Metazoa; phylum Chordata; class Actinopteri; order Siluriformes; family Ictaluridae; genus Ameiurus; species Ameiurus melas. The sequence continues at coordinate 18,209,818 of CM022778.1, forward strand.
ATCCAGTGAGTGGAGCTGAGATTCAAGACACTGACAGTGACCTCATCCTCCTTGCCAGCCACGAGTTTAAGCAGGTATTGCTGATCCTAGATGAGGGCAGCATGGTGGAGTTCAGCACCAAGTTGGAGGGGAAACTGGGATCCAAACTACCGAGACTGGAGCTGAAAGCAATTCACTGTCTGAACTGCAGATCGTCACTGCTGCCTGAAGGACGGCAAGTCAAAATCGAACGCAACTGGAGGAAGAGCTTGCAGGCGGCCATCAAATTTGCCTTCGACTTCTTCTTCTCCCCCTTGCTCTCAGCCAGGTTCAAGGTGTGAGGCAGAGGAATGTAGTAGTGAGTGAATGTTAGGGAACAAATTCATTGAATGTTCCAGTACTGAAAAGGAAAAAGCAGAAGAGTTGTTTATTGCACTTTACAGTGCCGATGCTTGCTGTGGAAAAAGTAAAGCTCATATCAGCACCAAGTGAAGGTGAGAAAATGTTTGTGTAAAGTTTCTAAGTTTCTTTACATGTGCAATATGCTGTCCTACAAGGTTCTGTTTTAGGTCACCTTTATATCCAGAACCGTTCGACAGTATTCTCAAATATGTTGGCCTTTAATTCAATGCTGAAGATATTTCAGTTCAGCCGAATTCAGCAGCATAATTGAAGACTAAAAAACATAAAAACTTAAAATTCTTCTCTAAATTCTCTTAAAAACAGAAACTGATGTTCTGCAGTGAAGTTGTTGATTTTATTATGAAACCAAAAGGTACAGTCAAGGATAGCAATGTGAATAAGCATGTTGGTTTATTACTAGATCTTAAAGTAAATTCTCTGAAATGGTATCTTACTTTAGATTTTATAAATGTAAAAGTTTCAAAAAAATTATTTTTAAATCTTTTTGTGTGTATGGCTTTGCATGAGTTTATATTGTGTGTTTATTAAATTTCCAGTGAAACAAATATTAAGAGATTATGTGTGTTATCTGGGCTACTGTGTGTGTGTGTGTGTGTGTGTGTGTGTACAGCTGTAATCCCTCCAAATGTGAGTCATTTATTAAAACACCGCACCACTGTTGTAGAGAATAGATCATAATGTCATTACTGTTTATATTTATTTACATTCTATTTTAGATTTTTATTTCTTGAATATTTCTTCAATAATAATAGAATATGGTTCTGTGTTATTTTATATACACATGAGAAACACAGGATAAACATGCGTGTGTGTGTTTGTGTGTGTGAGACAAGTGAGAGAGACAAAAAGACAGAGCGAGAGAATAGAGATGTTTGGTGCCGTTGGTTATTAACAGCTGTGAAGCTCAGTGAAGTGTTATTTGTTAGTGTAGTGGTATTTTGAGGTTAGTGATAATTTAGTGGTAATGCTGATGTGGTACTAGTGTTGTTACTGTGGGTGTTAGTGTAGTGTTTTATCAGTCTAGTGTTAGTGTAGCATTAGTGTAGTGTTACAACCCTACTTTTAATCAGGTTGGTGTGATGGTGTAGTGTTAATGTTGAGGTAGTGTAGAACAGTTAGTGTAGTGTTAGTGCACTGTTAGTATGAATTTAGTTAGTGTGAGGTTTGGTGTTGGTGTAGTGTTGTTGATGTGTTGGTGTAGTGTTAGTGTAATGTTAGATTCAATAAGCATAGTGTTGTGTTGGTGTAGTCTTAATGTTATCATAGGGTTGGTGTTGTGTTAAAGTTAGTGTAGTGTTAATTTTGTTGGTGACAGTGATGGTGTAATGTTGGTGTTATGTTTGTGTAGTGTTTATAGTAAACAAGGTTAATTAAATGATTGGTGTTGGTTAAATGAGGTTTTGACCAATTGCCTGTTACAGGAAATAGATGTGTGTATGATCGTGTTTAGGTATTTAACTTGTTTGTGTGTGTGTGTGTGTGTGTGTGTGTGTGTACGTATTTAGCGTGTGTGTGTGTGTGTGTGTGTGTTCAGCTTGTGTGATAGTGTGTGTGAGATAATGTGTGTCTGCACCTGCTAATGTGTAAGATGATGCATGTTGAGATTGGTTTAGGAAGAACATGATAGGAAGACATTTTAGACTACAGCTGTAACCATGACAACCAGGTAACATCAGTGCTGTGATGGTGAACTCTGACTCTCCCCTACAGCCCACAAGTCTACAAGCCCTGGCCACTGAAAATGTCACATCAGCTCATAAGGTTTATACTCCTTGCCCTCCCCTTTTCACAAGCACTGTGTCCTCTCTTTCTCTCTGTGCCTCTGTGATTTTGGCTGACGGATAGTCACACAGCAGAAGCACATTGTTCCTCATCTGTCCAATGAAAGTAGTGTATGTGAGGTTTCACTGCGTGTATTTGTGTCCGATACACCCCATGGTCTCTACCTGCACACACAGAGAGAGAACGTTGTGTGTGTGTGTGTATCACTGGTTCTCTGGGGTTACTCTGTCCTGGAAGATGTAAAGGTTGTTGGAGGCAGCAATGGCAATGATATTCTCAGCCGGGTGCCATGCCATGTGAAGTATCTTTTTGCGGAAGTCCAAACTGTCCACTCCCACATCTCCACGGCGACGACGCCCCCCAGTGTACACACGCCGTGTCCGCAACACTGCACGAGGTTTACTGTTTTCACGCCACGCCTCAAGTGTCACGCCCCGCCCCGAGTCCCGGTCAAACATACGGAAAAAACTGTTATATGCTCCGGTCATGATCACACTGAGAGACAGACAAAGAGAGAGACAAATAAGATATCAAACAAAATTCAACTTCAGATCAAATTCAGTTACAGATTCTCTCCTGCATTCAGAGACTTCAGTCCATTACATTACTTTTACAGAATTTGGCAGACTCCCTTATCCAGAGCTACTTATATCTCATTTATACAACTGAGCAGTTGAGGGTTAAGGGCCTGGCTCAAGGGCCCAACAGAGGCAGCTTGGCAGTGCTGGGGCTTGAACCCCGACCTTTTGATCAGTAACCCAGAGCCTTAAGCCACCGCTTGGCCCCTGGTGGTGCTGGGATTTGAACTCATGACCTTCCGGTCAGAAATCTAATGTCTTAACTATTGAGATACCACTTCCCCTAGGCCAAATCTTATATTAGTGTTTACTCTGGGAAAGTTACCTGTCTGTGCTGTTCCACACACACTCGAACTTGTCAAAGATGCAGTCATTCTCATAGAGCGAGCAGAGTTTACTGCGGAGGTACTCATGAACCTGACAACACACACACACACACACATATACACAATCAGTTCACTGCAGTGTCTGGCATTATAATATGCCAGATAAAATATAATCAGTCCAATGTAGTGTCACTGCAATTCACTGAGGACACAATGTCTAACCTGGTGTATGTTCAGTGAGGACACTGTAGCTATCAAATGATGTGTGTTTAGTGAGGACACTGTAGCCATCACCTGGTGTGTGTTTAAGGAGGACACTGTAGCTATCACCTGGTGTGAGTTTGGTAAGGACACTGTATCAAATAGTATGTGTTTTTTGAGCACACTGTCTCACCTGGTGTGTGTTTATTGAGCACACTGTATCACCTGGTATGTCTCTACTGGTCCTTTCTCCATGTTTAGGTCCCACACTTTCACCGTGAGGTAGTCTCGTGTTAGCAGATAACGTCCACTGTGGCTGAACTTCACGTCAGAGACTGAGGAAATGATCTCAGAGAAGAACGAGCGGTTCCCTGGATCTTCAGGCTCTTCAAAAACTGCACAGATCAATATATATTCAGTCCCAAAGTCAAACCCAAAACTCAAATATGACCTGCAGGATGATAAAAGCTCTACTCTTGCAGATATTTAAAAAAATTTTTTTTTAAATGCTGTGCTCGCTTGTTTGAGATTCTTTGTGTATGTGTATGTGTGTGTGTGTATGTGTGTGTGTGTGTGTTCACTCTTGGCATGTGTATCACACAGGGCAGATGTCCTCATGTCACACAGGCGGATTGTTCCTTTACTGCTGCTGTAGATGAACAGGTGACAGTGCTGAGGGTGAAACTCGGCTGCTGTAATCACCTCTGTCAGGTCCTCCATGTTCACTGGTTTAATGTCCACAATGTCTCATTAAAGAGTAAAGGATCAAACATCAGTTAGAATGCTAATGCTTAGCTAATGCAGCTAATACAGATGCAATTAAAGCTATCACAACTAACTGAATCACAGTGCTGTTTTTCTACACACACACACACGAGGATACTAAAGCTGCGATCGGTGATGTCTAGGTGCCACATGTTGATTCTGAGATCATCAGCTGACAGGTACATTTCTCCATCACTGCTCACTGATATGGAATTGATGTGATAGGTGTGGCCATTCGCAAAGACCCGCCTAGGACGCACCTCTACCATCAAATCAGTGGGCTTCAGTACTGGAACCTGGACCAATCAGAAGACTGGATTAATAAACACTAAGGTCAGAGGTGTTTATAGAATGTGTAGAAACAGGGTCATTGTTGATGATAAACAGAAGAGTAACATTATAGTGCCTAAGTAATGCAACATAAACATGTTTTCTATCGGCCATGTCACAGCCATGAGCACATCATTGACCCCAAACACACAAGGTGTGGGTTACTGTTAAAGGGGAATCAGAAGTTCAGTAAAATATTATGCAAGATTTTGTACTTTCGTGTTGTAATGTTCTCTGATAAATATGATTAAGCCATAAACACACCCGTAGTGATGTGATGGTGGAAATGTCCTTCATTCGTCCTTCTTCATCTTTCAGGTTGTAGCCTTCTGGACGTCTGTCCCTCTGACTCACCTTCCACAGCTTTATTGTCTTATCTGTTAGCCGTTAAACATTGATATTTTGGTATTAGTTTTGTGGATCTTTTATTGCACATGTTAGATTTAGCACATTAGATCCAATTCACACATTTTATGATAATGTGACTAGACTCCATGCATGCACTCTTAAAAATAAAGGTTCTTCAATGGTTCTTTACAACACCACAGGTTCTGCAAAGAACCTTCTTCTTGTCAAGCACCATTTTTCATTGTGTAGGGTCCTTAAGTTGAAATGTATGGTTCTTTAAAGCATTTAAGAAGTTCTTTATGGTTCATTATAGGTTCTTTAGAGCAGTGTATTGGTTCTTCTAGGTATCATCCCTTAACAAGTTAAAGTGAAACCTATAAAGTTCTCTGTGGAACTGGAAAAGGTTCTCCTGGCAGGCATCACTCTTAAGAACCTTACTTTAGTTCTTTAAAGCACTAACTAATGTTTTTTTTTTTAGAGAAATTATGATAACATGGTTACTTGTGGCACTACTGTGAAGAACCATTTGTAGGTTCTTTAAAGCACCAGTAAATAGATGGTTCTCTGAAGAATTTGAGTGTAAAATGTTCTTTGTGAAATTTAAAATGATTCTCCTATGGCATTAGGCTGAAAAACGCTTTTTGGTTTCATTTGTAACCTTTATTTTTAAGAGTGTGAAACTAATCTCCAAAAGTTTAGCCTAATTGGAAGAGAGTGTAATTCTGTTCTGTCTGATTTGATAGTGTCACTTGATCACCATTGGTGGAAAGAAGGAAGTGGGCGGCATTCTGTTGAGGCAGCCAGCGAATCTTGTTGATCTTCTCCTCAATTTCTAAGCTCTTCAGGTAATCAAAGTCTGGTTCATGACTCTGAAATGTGCTGTAGACGTTATATTCCCCCGCCTCTCCCAGCTCCTCCTTATCTCCTTTACTCTGTCAACAACAACAACAACAACACCACACACACACACACACAGTTTGTCTTCCAGTGGTGAATTTTTCAGAGCGGCAAAGTCATTATTGGTTTTCTATACTTTTGCGTGCTACTACTTAAGCAGTGAGGTTTAATCCCAATAAAGAGTTTTGTCAGACGTCTCTGTCCAGAAGATGATAGTCACCACACATAGTGACCTTTTACTCAACTAAGGGTCAGTTGAGCCCTGTTTCCTCCTGTGTTTTCCATTAGTACCTCTCCAGTAGTTAATCAATTTCCATCATTAACAATGTCATTGTCAGGTATTAACAGCATTTAGATATCAGAGAGTATTTACAGACCACTATGGCATTATTTATGCATACTTAGTCTCGAGCCTGGTTGTTTTGTTAGAAAAAAAACATAAATTGTTGGGCTGGTTAATATTAATTTTGAGAATACACAAGGTCCTTTGAAAAGTGTTTGTGTCTGTCCACATTATGGTGGACAGACCCTTGATATAATACTGACATTTGGAAAACATACTCACACTACTTAAAATGATCGCAGATCACAGATCTTATTTTGTTTACAGCGTGTCTTAGACATTATAAATGGTCCTTGGTTGTGCTGCGCAATCTCAGTGCAGGTTGTTTTACACCATAAATATTGATCATAATATTCTTTTACATAGACTAAAAATGTTGTTGAGTTTGGGGAATGGCTCTTTCCTGCCTCAGTTCTTAATTGATTGTTATCAGTTTGTACATGTAAATGGTGATGTCTCTAAAGTTTGGTGATACACAAGGCTCTGTACTAGGTTCACTGCTCCTTTCTCTATATATGTTATTTCTGGGAGCAAATACTACTAATGATCTATTCGCACTATAAGCACTGAATGGTCTTGCACAGTACATTGCACAGTGAACATTTGGTTGTTCACACTTGTTTCAATCAACGGTGCTGGATTTTTATTAAAATAATGAAGATTACATTATTGAAAGACCCCTTGAAAGACCTTGGTCCTTCGCAAGGTTTCTTCCTCATGTCAACTTCTTGTGGTTCATTAGGGATGTAAATCTATATCTGGATTTCTGTTGTATTATGAAATTGTATTATGAAATTGTGTACTGTTAACAGAAGACATATGAATAAAATTCCATTAAGTCTTGACACCTAAGCTTTGAGCCCTGACCTCAGTCTCTCTCTGGAAGATGACCACTCGTCCCCCTTTGTCTCCAGTGGCCAGCAGATCCCCTGTGTGATTAAACTCCACAGTGGAAATGACATCAGCTGTAGGAAAAATAGATAAACAGAGTGAACTTTAATATGTTTAATTGGGTTTAACACTTACTGTACAAAAGAATATATTTTCTAAGTAAATTAAAATATTATTCAATAGAAGGTTGCTATTTTTGTGGTCAATTTAGTATGTTTGCAGTTTCTCCGAAGTTCAGTTCACATGGTCTTTAAAAGTCTGGAAGAATCTTTTGCTCATATATTTTACAGCAACCTCATTGTTACAGGCAAAGGATACATTTGAAAAATTTACATGAAATTGAGCAAAGGACTCTTATGTTTTCTCTTAAACTGGAGTTATTAAGTTAAGATTTTTTTTAAATAACCCAAATATTAACCAAAAATAAAACAATCACAGTAATAATAAAATAAACTACAATACAATACAATATAATACAGTATACTATATTATATAATAACTCCAAGTGCAAATAAAGAGAGTGTTTCATTTTCCATTTAGTGTAAAATATTTACTTTCTGTTTAATAATCATAGGAGCTGCTGAGTCAGCACTTCAGAGTGTATGCTGATGTGTGTTTGAGATTTGTGTGTAGGTGTTTGTACCTGGACTGCAGCACTCCCTGACTCAGGTTGGTGAGCTGTGTTTTGTGTGTGTGTGTGTGTGTGTATGTGTGTGTGTTAAGTTTGTGAATGTATAATGTGTGTGAATGTGTACACACCCTCGGTGACGTAGTCTCGGAGGAAGCTGTGGTTGATCTTGGGACTCTCGTCCTCACCCATGGGCAGCGGCTGTTTTTGTGTCTGTGCTCGTCCAGTGAAGAGCTGTCCAATCAACAGTGTCCTGGCGCTTTGAGGCTCTACCCATTCTGCTGCAGCCTAATGTAGTGGCCTGCTGCACAGCATCCTGGGGTATGAAAAGCCTTCTTCAGGCAGAAATGGCTCAGCAAAGCCTCAAGCAGCAAGAATTGATATGCTTTGCTCCTTAAGTGTGTATGAGGATTCAGAGTCCAACTATCATACACACACACTTAACATACACACTACCAACAAATCCAGCACTGTTTGGCAACAACAATCCAAGAAACACAATAGTGCACGCCAGTGAAGTGTCCGTATGTGTGTTCCTGATTTGCTGTAGTCGCTTTTCTCAGTGGGTGTGGTGATCCTTCACGAGGAAAACCGGACAGCAGGATGAATGTAGGAGAGAAGGATGAATGAAGGAGAGCAGGATGATAGGGGCATAATCCTACCTTACAGCCTGTGTGTGTGAGAGAGAGAAAGAGAGAGAGAGTGAACGGAAATGGAGAAGAGAGAGCTGGAAAAAATAGGGGGAGGGAGAAAAGGCCAAACAGGGAGAAAGAGGGAGAGAGCGAGCGAGAAGATGTGGCTGCCTGTCTTTCTGCTGAGCATCTGCACAGCATCACCATGCCACTGCAGCCTCCTCCCTCAATAGCCAATGACAACCCAACACTGCACCATAGCTCCACCCACTGCAGGTGACAGAAAAAGTGAGCAGAGAAGGGGAGATAGAGGGAGCAAGGGAGAGAGATGAAGGGTGCGAAGTAGGGAGGGAGGTAGGGAGGGAGGGAAGGATGGAGAGATGGATAAAGATAGAGTGGCGAACACAGTGAGAGCAGAGTGAGACAGCAATTACATCACAGCACATGGAGGAAGTGAATACCAGAGTGAGGAAGTGAACAATTGCATGAAGAAGTGATTGATAGACGGATTAGGGGAAGCGATAGACTTGAAAGATGGATAGTGGTGTGTTTGTTATGCTGTTAAAGCAGTATATCACTCATAAGCATCTGTGGAGAATAAGACAATGTGTGAAAGTGCTGTATATATGTTAATATTTATTGTAATCATAACATTATTATTATTATTATTATTATTATTATTATTATTATTATTAATAATAATAATAATAATAATAATTAAACCCTACCTTTGTGATTGATCAAGAAAATAATTGTAAAAATTTGTTTGTGGAGTTTATTTTTTTTAGTTTTGGGGTTTTGGAGAGTTTTACGGTTGGAGCGAATTAACAGAAAAAAGTTTCTGTTAGGAGCCACTTCAAGTTACTTAATTCACTGCATTACGGCTTGTGGAGTATTTTCTGCTGCGTAGTTAACATTTCGTAGGGAACAAGTGTTATGGACCAGATCCATTCTTAGAGCAATCTCTGACAAGTGTGATCCAAGTTTTATTGCTCATATATACTGTAGCCATGTAAATGAAAGATTGGCTGGTCGTCAGTGCAGCTGCATCAACAGCTCATTTCTCTGAGTGGTCAAAGTTGTTTTTTGTTTGTTTTATTTTTTCAATAAATAAATAAAATAAAATAATAATAATAATGCACGTCAGACTGGACTCCTTTAGCTGCTATAGAATATAAAGTGTAATCAATGTGTGTAACTACAAAGTTGACTAATGTTTGGATATGTTAATAAAGTATAATCTAATATCTATAACCAACATTTAGAATTATTACTTAGAAGAATATTCTAAATCCATAGTGCACTTGTTGATCAAGTTATATTCTAAGTGTGTATTGAGTTAGATGAATTCTATGTGTTACTTAAAAACAATTACGGTTCAGTATCAGCCTGTACCTTTCTGCACAGCAGGCATAATCTACAACTATAAAACAATTTCTAACAAGTGATATTCTAAGTGTGTAAATTAAGAACCTTGGGTTTTGTCTAAAGCAACTTCATTCTGGTGATAAATTAACAATTAGACATTCACCAGAACTGTGTTTCCAACCAAAGCCCTTTACGTTTGCAAATCAGTGTCAAAATAAAAGATATAACTTCCAGGCAGAAGGGTACCAGGCTGGCACTACAAAAAAATGGGAGCTGGATTTACATCCTATCTTTCTTGGAGGAAGACATGTCTTCATACGTCCTCTACAGGCAGGACAGCACCAATAATCAGTGTAAGGAAACTGTTAATAAGAAGACACCCCAAGGAAAATGTTAATAAGAAGACACCCCCATATTATTTTGGTTATTAGTATTGACAGTAATCAATAAGACTGGAGGCCTGTAATTTTTGTTGTTCTAAATAGTGAACAATTACCATTTAAATATTAGTCATGATGAGAGACAGAAAGAATATTTGGTACTTGTTCCATTAGAGGGCGCTGATGACCAGTGGTAGGGGAAAACACCCGCGAACGTACAGAGCAAGAACATCACTGCTCGGGTTGTTGAGCTGCACCGTTGCAGCGTGTTATGTTGTCTAACGATTAATATGTCTTGTAATTAATTGCAGATCATAAAAAAAAATAAAGAAATTACATTACCCCTGAAAATATATGCAGGCAGCTGCGGAATTATTGGCACCCTTGGAAAAGATGTGAAGGATTATGAAAAGGTTTAAGAAAAAAAATGTATAAATAAATTTCTTTTTAGCAAAAGCACATATCACTTTTAACAAAACCATGATATAAATTATTTTCAGCAGTAGAAATATTATCAAGAAATGTGAATAAATAAATAAATAAAAAGTGTTTAGGAACTCTTACAAGCTTCTGGTTTCAGCAGGGTGTAAATCTGAGGTGACCATGGTCAAATATCCTTAGTCATTTATTAACATTAGAAGATTAGAGAATGCACATATGAAATGAGATGAGAGTGTGTTGGCCTTCATAAATCAGGCAATGGCTAAATACTGTACAATCCCCTCAGAAATCCCCTCGGACGGCAAGGCCAATGCTTTTGTCCGAAGACATTTGGGTTTGAGATCAAAAGATGAATATGAAACAATAGGAGTTTCAGCTTTAATTTATTGATATATACACCTAGTTGTGTGACTTAGAACATGGAAACGTTTTGTTTGAACCCATCCATTTTTCCACCCATCCAGAGAAGGTTGAGGCTTCTCTGATGACATTTGGCTGTAACTCCACCTGAAGTTGGGCTTTCTTCTTTTATTCACAGTTGGGTGTAGAAGTCATTTAGGTTTAAATCATTCCTCCTGAGTGAGGCTTTTCCTGATGATATTTGGTTGTGGTTCTAGCCAAACTTGGTCTTTCTTCTTTCATCTGTAGTTGAGTGTAGAAATGGTTGGAGCCTAAGCTGTTACTTCTGATTTATGCTACAGTTTGAAATAGGCTATGGTTAGGTTTTAGCGGCTGAGGTTAAGGTTAATTTTTGGGGGTCAGAGGTTACGATAGTTATGGTTAGTATTAGGTTATAATTTATTTATGTTGCGTGTGTCCAGCTACAGTTTTGGATAGGTTATGGTTAGGTTTAAAGGTTGGGGTTCGGTTAAGTTTTAGGGGTCAGAGGTTACGGTTTGAGCAATGATTATGGTTAGGTTTTTAGGGATTAGGATCAGGTTATAATTTATTTATTTTATGTGTGTACAGATAACGTTTGGGATAGGTTATGGTTAGGTTTAGATGTTGAAGTTAGGTTAGGCCTAGTGATCAGAGGTTATGGTTAGGTCAACGGCTATGGTTAGATTTAGATTGATATAGATTTAGATATGGTTTGGAACAAGTTATGGCTCGGTTTATGGTTAGGTTAAAATTAGGTCAGGTTATGATTATGATATCGTTATTGTTATAGTACAGTTTGGATTAGGTTTTTAATTCAATTAGTCCATTGTTTGGAATGATCACAAACTTGATCTATGTATTTATTTATTATACAAAATTTTAGGACACGTCATCAGTAGTGCTCCTCAGAATCATTGGCTGTTTCAGGCATTTAGTCACTATACACCCTCATCTAAGGCGTCCAGCATTGGGTCGATCACTCCCCAGCCTGTGTCCCATAGCCAATCAACACATTCTCTTAAGGCTATTTAAAGATAATAGTTTGATTAAATAGACCTATGTTATTCGCTTTGTTTGAGTTTATTACCCATTCATTCATTCATTCATCCATTCATTCTTTTATTTTGCTTTTATGTGATCTTATTATCGTATTTGTATAACCTACTGATTGTATTTTAAAGCCCTGTCAGCTTTGGCTACTTATGAGAAAGCAATTTGTATTGGAAACATGTTAGTTTGGTCAATTAAGCCACCATTGTTATCATTTTTAAATTTTAATTTTTTTTTTTTTTTAAAAAAAATTTTCATTTTAAAAAAAACATTTTTTTTTTTTTTTTTTTTTTTTTTTTTTTTTTTTTTTTTTTTTTTTTTTTTTTTTTTTTTTTTTTTTTTTGTTTTTTTTTTTTTTTTTTTTTTATTTTTTTTTTTTTTTTTTTTTTTTTTTTTTTTTTGATGTTTTTGTTTTTTGTAAGAAAGAAATCTTTTTTATTTTTTTATTTTTTTTTGTTTTTTTTTTTTTTATTAAATATTTTTAATTTGAAAAAATATTTTTGAGTATGGGGTTATGGTTAGCGTTTGGGGTTAGGTGGTTAGGTTTAGGTTTAAGATTAGGGTTGGGGTTAGGGGATTAGGGGTTAGCCGTTAGGTTTAGGGCTGGGGTCTGGGTGGGCGCTAACCTGCATGCACAGGCCATTAATGTCGTTCACTCAATTAGATTCACTTCTCATTCAGGCCTAATGGATGTATAGTGCCTAATTTGTTAATCCAGATCTTTTCTGCTACAATTAGATTCACTTCTCATTCAGGCCTAATGGATGTATAGTGCCTAATTTGTTAATCCAAATCTTTTCTGCTATTTTCCTCTGGAGTACAGACCACAGCGGGTTGGCCTGCAGGACCGTGACCCTGAATGAGTCCTATCCGTGCTCCAGAAAGTGTCGGACCAGGTAGGTATTTTTCTCTTTTCCTTTCAGGATGTTGTTTATGCTGGGTCATTCTGACAAGCATGGTGTTACCTGTCTCACCCACATATTGGGCCACACACTTTTTGCAGATGATGAGGTAAACTGCATTTTTGCTGTGTACGGTGCCCGATTGGTGCCCGATCACTTCCTTCGTGGTCCTGTTTGGACGTATTCTTTATTGCAAAGATATTATTGCCCGTGATGTTTGGGTTTTACCTGGTGAAGAGCATGTTCTTCTGAAATGCTGCAATGACGTTATGGTCTTAGAAAATCTGTGTCTGTCCCAACAGGTTCTGGAAGTTGGATCTGACCTCCCTGGTCAATTTCACAGAGAACCGCCCCAAAAACTTCTTGTGCAGTGACATTCTCTTGCACGTGCTCTCCTTGGTCCTCGAAGCAGATAAGGTCATCCTCCTCTCTGACACAGGGGTTGGGACCACTCGTGCAGTGGGTCGGTCATCGTAGAGACCGTAGTGGACATTAAAGGCAGAGATTGTGCCATCCCCGTATGTATGAGTGCCTGTACTGTTATCGCTCTAGCCAGTGTGTTTTGTGGTTGGGGAGGAGTAGGAGAGAGATTTTGGGTCTCAATTTCCTCTCCCCTCTCGCCCGGATCGGTGGGAGGAAGAACTGTTTGCCATGTCTCCCCCACCAGCTCGTGAGCCTCATGCACAGTTTTGTCTTTGAGTCTTTTGCTCAATAATGTTCAATTAGTAGTCCATCAACAGTAATACATACTATAGAGACTGTGTCTGTTCCCCGAACTATACAAATATATAGGAAATCTCGGAAAGTCTGTCTTCGTAACCTAATTAACATAAAATTAAATCATATTGAATGCACAGCCAGCATTTTTGATCTGAAGCTAGGACTATTAAACATTAGATCTCTTATGTCTAAGGCTCTTATTGTCAACGACATCATTACTGACCAGGAATGTAATTTAATGTGTTTAACAGAAACTTGGGTTAAACCAAATGAGTACGTAGCATTAAATGAAGCCAGTCCTCCTGGATACAGTTAGGTACATCAGCCTCGTTCAACTGGTAGAGGAGGAGGTGTTGGTCTAATCCATAGTGAAAATCTAGTCGTCACACAAAAATATAGTCATAAGTTTAATTCCTTTGAAATTCTTTATACCAGTGTAAATTACGTAGCCACAAAAAATAAGTCAATTCCTCTAATTATTATTTACAGACCCCCAGGGCCTTATACTGAATTTCTTATTGAATTTGCAGACTTTGTATCAAACCTGGTTGTGTCTGTAAATAAAGCATTAATCGTCAGAGATTTTAATATTCATTTTGATAACCTCAATCATTTCATAGCAGTGAGGATTTCATGAAATTTTTCATTTATAAAATTGAAAATATTAGAGATGAAATACAGGCCATTAAATTACAACCGGTCAGTAATATAACAAACCCATTAGATGACAATGTGGCAATACCGGATCAATGTTTAGAGTGTTTTGCTCCGCTTATAGAGACCGACCTAGCTACACTAATCTCATCAGCTAATTCATCAACCTGCATACTAGATCCTATACCCACATGTTTGTGTAAACAGATTTGTCCAGGAGTAATTAAGTCACTTTTAAATATAGTAAATTCTTCCCTAACCACTGGCTATGTCCCTAAATCTCTAAAATTAGCAGTTATTAAACCATTGATAAAAAAACCTGACCTTGACCCGTCTCAATTATCCAATTATAGACCAATATCGAATCTCCCCTTCATCTCTAAGATTCTAGAAAAGGTAGTAGCAAAGCAGTTATGCTCATACTTAGAAAGGAACAACATTCATGAAATATATCAGTCAGGATTTAGACCTCATCACAGCACAGAGACAGCACTAGTTAAAGTAGTAAATGACCTTCTTCTGACCTCTGATCAGGGTTGTGTCTCGCTGCTTGTGTTACTAGACCTTAGTGCAGCTTTCGATACCATAGATCACACTATTCTCCTTGATAGATTAGAAAATGTTGTTGGTATTAAGGAACAGTCCCTTCCTGGCTCAGGTCTTATCTGACCGATCGTTATCAGTTTGTAGATATAAATGGTGATTTCTCCATGCGTACTGAGGTTACTTTTGGAGTTCCCCAGGGTTCTGTTTTAGGCCCACTGCTTTTTACTTTCTATATGTTACCCCTAGGACAAATTATTCGTAAACATGGAATTAGCTTCCACTGTTATGCTGATGATACACAGCTGTATGTTTCAGCGAAGCCAGAGGACAGACAGAAGCTTAGTAAAGTTGAGGACTGTGTAAATGACATTAGATGTTGGATGTTAACTAACTTCCTTTTACTTAATTCTGATAAAACAGAAATACTTTTATTAGGCCCACGTGTAGCTAGAAGTAATCTTTCTGACTACACAGTAACTCTGGATGGTCTTTCTGTTTCATCATGTACAGCAGTTAAAGACCTTGGAGTGATTATTGAATCCAGTCTATCATTTGATGCTCATGTAGATAATATTACTAGGATAGCGTTCTTTCATCTCAGAAATATTTCTAAGATAAGAAACATATTGTCACTACATGATGCAGAAATACTGGTTCATGCATTCGTCACCTCTAGATTAGATTACTGTAATGCCTTACTGTCCGGATGTTCCAGTAAGAATATAAATAAACTCCAGTTAGTCCAGAATGCAGCTGCTAGAGTCCTTACTAGAACTAGAAGATACGACCACATGACCCCGATCTTATCCACACTGCACTGGCTCCCTGTAAAATTTCGCATTAAGTTTAAAATACTTTTATTAACCTATAAAGCACTACACGGTCTTGCACCACAATATCTTAAGCGACCTTCTGGTTTTATATGATCCGCCACGCCTACCCAGACAAAACAGATGCAGGCTATTTGATATTACCTAGAATAGTGAAGTCTCAAGCAGGGGGAAGAGCCTTCGCTTATAGAGCCCCACACTTATGGAACAGTCTTCCTATTAGTGTTCGGGACTCAGACACAGTCTCAGTGTTTAAATCTAGGCTTAAAACATATTTGTTTACTCAAGCTTACCCTGACTAGATTATATCGCACTACTTCACAATCCTAATCGTTTTTCTCCCTCTCTCTTTCTTTTTGCCGAGCCCCAACGAATTTATGGAGATATTGGAGATCCAGATCCCCTCTGCCTCTGGATGAGCCCAAATCTTCTGCTGGGACTACGGCTGCTCCTAAGGCCATACTTCTCATTTTTCACATTATCTGTGTTACATTCACATTCTGTGTTACCCAGATGAGGATGGGTTTCCCTTCTGAGTCGGGTTCCTCTCAAGGTTTCTTCCTCAAAAACATCTTAGGGAGTTTTTCCTGTTACACCGCCGCCACTCAGTGGCTTGCTCAGTTGGGATAAATTCCATTTGTTTTCTAGCTGTTTGTCTCTGTTTATCTGTTCCTGTTTGTCTCTCTTTAGATGTTTCTGACTGTTTATACCTGTTTTTTATTTCTGTAAAGCTGCTTTGAGACAATGACTATTGTAAAAAGCGCTATACAAATAAAATTGAATTGAATTGAATTGAATAACCTGGAGGACCCTCTGAGAACAGCGGTCGTGTCCATCTTAGACTCAGTAGGGATTAATCAGAACGTAATCCGACCTACTCATAATGGTGGTCACACTCTTGACCTCATACTAACATTCGATTAAGTATAGAAAATATTGAAATTTTCCGCAGTCTGAGTTACTCTCTGGTTCTCAACCACTATCCATTCATAATCCCTATTGATCATATAATTCTCGCCTCACTACCACATAAAACGCACATTCACATCAGCTACTGCACCGAGCTTCATAAATAACCTAACAGAGACATCAATTAGATGTGGATCGGCGCCTGATCCAGTAGAACTCGATCAGGCAACTGAAAGCTTGGAGTCAACACTCCGCTGCACACTAGATAGAGTGGCTCCACTCAAAAGAAAAATAATTAGAGAAAAAAAATTAGCACCCTGGTACAATGATCTAACGCGATCCTTAAAACAGAAATCTAGACAATTAGAACGTAAATGGTGCCAAACCAAGCTGGAGATATTTCAGACTGCATGGAAGGAGAGCCTACTGCAATATAGGAAATCTCTTGCTGATGCTAAAAAGATCTATTTCTCCACCTTAATAGGAGACAACCAAAACAATTCCAGATTCCTCTTTAACACGGTAGCAAAACTAACTAGGAATAAAACCACTTCAGAGAAAAACACTCAATCATTTCATAGCAGTGACGATTTCATGAAATTTTTCATTTATAAAATTGAAAATATTAGAGATGAGATACAGGCCATTAAATTACAACCAGTCAGTAATGTAACAAACCCATTAGATGACAATGTGGCAATATCGGATCAATGTTCAGAGTGTTTTGCTCCGCTTATAGAGACCGAACTAGCTACGCTAATCTCATCAGCCAATTCATCAACCTGCATACTAGATCCCATACCTACATGTTTGTTTAAACAGATTTGTCCAGGAGTAATTAAGTCACTTTTAAATATAGTAAATTCTTCCCTATCCATTGCCTATGTACCTAAATCTCTTAAATTAGCAGTTATTAAAGCATTGATAAAAAAAAACCTGACCTTGACCCGTCTCAATTGTCCAGTTATAGACCTATATCAAATCTCCCCTTCATCTCTAAGATTTTAGAAAAGGTTGTAGAAAAGCAGTTCTGCTCGTACTTAGATAGGAATAAAATTCATGAAATGTATCAGTCAGGATTTAGACCTCATCATAGCACAGAGACAGCGCTAGTGACCGTCTTCTGACCTCTGATCAGGGCTGTGTCTCGCTGCTTGTGTTACTCGACCTTAGTGCAGCTTTTGATACTATAGATCACACTATTCTCCTTGATAGATTAGAAAATGTTGTTGGTATTAAGGGAACAGTCCTCTCCTGGTTCAGGTCTTATCTGACCGATCATTATCAGTTCGTAGATGTAAATGGGGATTTCTCCATGTGTACTGAGGTTACTTTTGGAGTTCCACAGGGTTCTGTTTTAGGCCCACTGCTTTTCACTTTATATATGTTACCCCTAGGACAAATTATTCGTAAACATGGAATTATCTTCCACTGTTATGCTGATGATACACAGCTGTATGTGTCAGCGAAGCCAGAGGACAGACAGAAGCTTAGTAAAGTCGAGGATTGTGTAAAGGACATTACACGTTGGATGTTAACTAACTTCCTCCTACTTAATTCTGATAAAACAGAAATACTTTTATTAGGCCCACGTGTAGCTAGAAGTAATCTTTCTGACTACACAGTAACTCTGGATGGACTTTCTGTTTCATCATGTACAGCAGTTAAAGACCTTGGAGTGATCATTGACTCCAGCCTATCATTTGATGCTCATGTAGATAATATTACTAGGATAGCGTTCTTTCATCTCAGAAATATTTCTAAGATAAGAAACATACTGTCACTACATGATGCAGAAATACTGGTTCATGCATTCGTCACCTCTAGATTAGATTACTGTAATGCCTTACTGTCTGGATGTTCCAGTAGGAATTTAAATAAACTCCAGTTAGTCCAGAATGCAGCTGCTAGAGTCCTTACTAGAACTAGAAGATACGACCACGTCACCTCGATCTTATCCACACTGCATTGGCTCCCAGTAAAATCTCACATTAACTATAAAATACTTTTATTAACCTATAAAGCACTACACGGTCTTGCACCACAATATCTAAGCGACCTTCTGGTTTTATATGATCCGCCACGCCTACTCAGATCAAAAGGTGCAGGCTATTTGACATTACCTAGAATAGTGAAGTCTTCAGCAGGGGGAAGAGCCTTCGCTTATAGAACCCCACAGTTATGGAACAGTCTTCCTATTAGTGTTCGGGACTCAGACACAGTCTCAGTGTTTAAATCTAGGCTTAAAACATATTTGTTTACTCAAGCTTACCCTGACTAGATTATATCTCACTACTTCACAGTCCTAATAATCGTTTTTTCCCTCTCTCTCTTTTTGCCGAGCCCCACACGAATTTATGGAGATATTGGAGATCCAGATCTTCTTTTGCTTTCTTCTGGCGCCCTTGCCAAATCTTCTGCTGGGACTACGGCTGCTCCTTAGGCCATACATACTTCTCATTTTCGCATTATCTGTGTTACCTTCACATTCTGTGTTACCCAGATGAGGATGGGTTTCCCTTCTGAGTCGGGTTCCTCTCAAGGTTTCTTCCTCAAAAAACATCTTAGGGAGTTTTTCCTTGCCACCATCGCCACTCAGTGGCTTGTTCAGTTGGGATTAATTCCATTTGTTTTATAGCTGTTTGTTTCTGTTTATCTGTTCCTGTTTGTCTCTGTTTCTGTTTCTGCCTTTTTTTTTATTTCTGTAAAGCTGCTTTGAGACAATGACTATGGTAAAAAGCGCTATACAAATTGAATTGAATTGAATTGAATTGAATTGCCAATACCCGTTTTGCCCACACGATGGCAGTGTTGAAGCATTCTTCCCAATCCTTGGAAGAAAGGTGCTGCAGCTTGGTCATTTCTTCCACCAATACATCTTCGTAGTGGTTTTTGAGAATCAGCATTGTGGTGTATGCCCAATTTTTTGCATTGCCCTCAATGAGGGAGAGTGTCGTGGCGTTTGGCAGAGCAGGTTTGATGACCTCTGACAAATGTCTTTCAATTTTGTTGATGGCAGGAGGCTGTTCCTGGCTGATATTATTTTTGTGGTGTATTAATTGGATTATTTTGAACAGGAGATGCGTGCGTGCGTGTTCCGTTCTGTGCCCACTGGCGTGATTCCTTGGTAAAGGCTTTAGGCCGAGACATGAACGTTACGGGTCCTGAGAGGGCCCAAGTTTCAAAAAATTGTGGTCTGCCAGACCGTTGTTGGAACTCACTGGGGTGAGTCGGTGCTGCTCTCCTGTAGTGACCGTATTTGACCATGTCTGCATATGAGAGCATTCCCTCTTCCTGTGTATAACGTGGGGCTTGGTAGCCACCGTTTCTGCCCGCGTTCCCATAAAAGGGTGCTCTCTCTACACGTGTAGGCCGTACAGGGTTGTGATAAGTGTGGGGCATGGGCCGACAATTACCCTGGACGGTACGTTTGCGTCCGCGTGTGACGTCTGTCTAGTCATCCCTTTCTGGCCAAACCATGTTTTGGTAATTTTCTTTTTCAGTTCTAATGAACAGAAGGTTTGATGGACTCCGGTGAGTGTATTGTTTAATTCCTTTTTTGTGTCTGTTTATGAATTTTTGGCGTATTAAATGAATGTGGATTATTATTAATGTCAAACTTTAATGTTTTTATCTCTTTTAGGTGTTGGGGTGAAAAAGTAAGGCGTATTTTTTTTTTTAAATCAAATTATGAACAAAGGTCAGTGGAATATTTTCCTTAAGTTTTAGTTATTAAGTGAATGTGGATTTTTACTAATCAAATTAAAACCTTTTTATATTTTTTTTGATGTTGGAGAAAAAAATGTAAGTAGTGTTTGGTTTGTATCAATTTACTTTTTTAAAGTAATGTGTATTTTCAATCAAATAATGAGTATAAATTAATGGAATACTTTCCTTTAGACTTCAGTCTAGGCAAAGTTAAAAAAAAAAGGGGGTGGGGGAAGAAAAAAGAACAAGCCGTTGCAACGTTTCGGTTCCCTTAGAACCTTCTTCAGGCAGGCTTGTTCTGTTTTTTAAAGGAAAACAAAAAAACAAACTGTTAAAAATGAATAAAATTAGAAAAATAAAGCAAATGAGTGGATGGAGAACAAAGATAGCAGAATTTAAAGTGCAAATGGTTGTTAGAAGCTTTCTCTCTCAGAGTTTGGAGCAATGAAGTTCTGAGTTCTGCCTTTCAGTTGTCCCTTTTAAAGGGTGGGGGGCAGGACTCAATTTAAACCAGCCAATAGGAGCCTTTCCCATTCTCCTGGTATGAAAAAGGCAGCTAAGTCAATCATAAAATGGCCGCCTAGCATTAGAGCTTCTGTGTTACAAAAATACTAATGTTTTCATTTTCTATATTTGTTAAATAATTAATTATTAAATTTTGAGATGATCCTTTTTATTTGTCTGTGTTTCTTTTCCAAAACAAAGGGTGGAATTTTTGGTTGGCATAACCACATTCTTATGTGTATTTTATCCCTAATCTTAATGATTGTGATTTAATTAATAATAGTTAGGTTAATTAGGAGTGTGCTTAGTTACTCCTGAGAAGACTGATAGTGAGAAAGAGATGGTGAACCGTTGAGTTTCTTTGCCAACATGAAGCACGGGCCGAGTAGGGTTGGGGTTAGGGTTAGGGTTAGGGTTAGGGGTTAGGGTTAGGGTTAGGGTTAGGGTTAGGGGTTAGGGTTAGGTTAGGTTAGGTTAAGGGTTAGGGGTTGTAGGGTTAGGGTTGGTTTTTTGAATGTACAATGACCCCCCGGACAGTCCGCCAGAACTGCCCAGTTAGATAGGGGTCAAGGGAATGCACTGCGGTCGCTTGTTAAGCATTGCTACAGCTCAGAAAATTATTTGTCCTCCAAGTTGCCCCCAGTTGGGTTTTGCTGTGTTTTTTATTTATTTATTTATTTAAATAAATGTTTTGCAGTTCAGGGTGATATGGGGAGGGGGGCACAAAATTTTGGGAACAGGGTAAAGTTAGAGAGTAGAAGGTTGAATCTCATTAGGCTATTGATTATTTCGTGGGATATGACTTCTGGTTTTGACTTTGATTCGTTTGGGTTTTTTGCTGTGCTTGCTGATGTTGTGGGTCCTAGGGAGTATTTGGGAGGTTCAGGCTGGGAGATGGGTTGAAGTTGTGGGTACTTAAGACTGAGGTTGTTATGGTTATAACGGTTATGGTTTTTATGATGAGTTTTCGTTCAGAGCTATGGTTAGAGTAACGGTTATGTTTAGGGTTTATGATGGCTTTTAGGTTTCAGAGCTATGGTTAGAGTAACGGTTATGTTTTGGGTTTATGGGTTAGGGGTTAGGTTAGGTTAGAGGGTTAGGGTTAGGGTTAGGGTTAGGGTTGGGTTGGGTTAGGTTAGGTTAGGGTTAGGGGTTAGGTTAGGGTTAGGTTTTTAATTTTTATTTCTCAATAAAAGTCCTTACTTAAGGTTTGTTGTGCACTGGCACATCTAAATTCTTCCCTCTTCATTGTTCATTTACTATAGGCTAAAAGTGGACCATGTGGTTGGTAGTGGACTGTGTCTCTGTCCTTTTCTGATAAAAAATTATACATACATATATATATATACACACACACACACACATACATATATATATATATATATATACATATATATATATATATATATACATATACACACATACATACCCACATCCACATACATACCAAAAATGTTGGATTATTTAATGTTAAAATAGAGTTTAGACTGAGAAATGAAGGTTAGTTGTGGTGAAATGGTTAGGCTTGGGGTCAGGTATGGGTTCAAAGGTTAGGGTTAGAATTAGAGTCAAGCTTGGGGTTCAAAGTTGTTAGGGTTAGGGGGTGTGGGGTGGGGGTTAGGGGGTTGGGGTTAGGGGTTGGGGGTTGGGGTTAGGGGTTAGGTCAATGGGAAGGGTTCAAATAGGATTAGGCAAGGCCGCATGGGGTTCAAAGGTTAGGGTTAGGGTAGTGGTTGGGGTTAGGTTAGGGGTTGGGGTTAGGGGTTAGGTCCATGGTAGGATTCAAATAGGATTAGGTAGTCACGGGGGTCTAAAGGTTAGGTTTAG
Source organism: Ameiurus melas (assembly GCA_012411365.1). NCBI lineage: Eukaryota > Metazoa > Chordata > Actinopteri > Siluriformes > Ictaluridae > Ameiurus > Ameiurus melas. The sequence goes on from CM022778.1 coordinate 18,232,161, forward strand.
GGTTGGGGTTAGTAGGGGTTAGGGGTTAGGTTAGGTTAGGTTGGTGGGTTAGGGTTAGGGTTAGGGTTAGGGTTAGGGGGTTAGGTTAGGTTAGGTTAGGTAGTAGGTGGGGTTAGGGTTAGGGTTGGGTTAGGCAGGTTAGGTTAGGTTAGGGTTGTGGTCAGGTCAGGTCAGGGTTAGGGTTGTGGTTAGGTTAGGTTGAGGTTAGGGTTGGGTTAGGTTAGGGTTAGGTTAGGGTTGGGTTAGGGGTTAGGTTAGTTGGGTTAGGTTAGGGGTTAGGGTTAGGGTTAGGGGTGTAGGTCAGGGTTAGGCCAGGTTAGGGTTAGGGCAGGTTAGGGGGTTAGGGTTAGGGTTAGGTTTTTGAATGTACAATGACCCCCGGACAGTCCTGCGGAACTGCCCAGTTAGATAGGGGTCAAGGGAAGTGCACTGGCCGCTTCAGCACAAGGCCAGCTCAGAAAGTTATTTGTCCTCCAAGTTGCCCCCAGTTGGGTTTTTGGCTGTGTTATTTATTTATTTATTTATTTATGTATTTATTTATTTAAATAAATGTTTGGCAGTTCAGGGTGATATGGGGGAGGGGGAACAAGATTTTGGGGACAGGGTAAAGTTGGATATTGAGTAGAAGGTTGAATCTCATTAGTCTATTGATTAATTCGTCGGATTGACTTCTGGTTTTGACTTTGATTTGCTTTAGGTTTTTTTTTTTTTTTTTTTTTTTTTTTTTTTGGCTGTGCTTGCTGATGTTGTGGGTCCTAGGGAGTATTTGGAGAGGTTCAGGCTGGGAGATGGGTTGAAATTGTGGGTACTTAAGACTGAAGTTGTTATGGTTATAACGGTTATGGTTTTTATGATGGGTTTTAGGTTTCAGAGCTATAGTTAAAGTAACGGTTATGTTTAGGGTTTATGATGGGTTTTAGGGATCAGAGCTATAGTTAAAGTAACGGTTATGCTTTTAGGGTTTATGATGGATTTTAGGGATCAGAGCTATAGTTGGAGTAATGATTATGTTTAGGGTTTATGATGGGTTTTAGGGATCAGAGCTATAGTTAAAGTAACGGTTATGTTTAGGGTTTATGATGGATTTTAGGGATCAGAGCTATAGTTAAAGTAACGGTTATGTTTAAGGTTTATGATGGGTTTTAGGATCAGAGCTATAGTTAAAGTAACGGTTATGTTTTAGGGTTTATGATGGATTTTGAAGGATCATAGCTATAGTTGAGTAATGATTATGTTTAGGGTTTATGATGGGTTTGTGGGATCAGAGCTATAGTTAAAGTAACGGTTATGTTTAGGGTTTATGATGGATTTTAGGGATCAGAGCTATAGTTAAAGTAACGGGTTATGTTTAGGGTTTATGATGTATTTTAGGGATCAGAGCTATAGTTAAAGTAACGGTTATGTTTAGGGTTTATGATGGGTTTTAGGATCAGAGCTATAATTAGAATAATGATTATGTTTAGGGTTTATGATGGGTTTTTAGGTTTCATTGCTATAGTTAAAGTAACGGGTTATGTTTAGGGTTTATGATAGGTTTTAGGGATCAGAGCTCTAGTTAAAGTAACGGTTATGTTTAGGGTTTATGATGGGTTTTAGGTTTCAGACTATAGTTAGAATTTTTTTTTTTTTTTTTTTTCCTCCCTTTTTAAACTAAATTTTAGGACACATCATCAGTAGTGCTCCTCAGAATCATTGGGTAGTTTCGCTCTTCGTCACTATACACCCTCCTCATGAGGCGGGACCGGGGGTGGGTCATCAGTCCCCAGCTTGTGTCCCATAGCCAATCCATACTCACAAATCCGTACAAGGTATCGGTTTCAAATGATATTTTATTTGAGATAGGCCTATGTTTTTGAGTTAATTAACCATTCATTCATTCATTCATTCATTCATTCATTTATTTTGTTCTGATATGACTCTTAGTATGACCTACTAATTGTTTTTTCAATTCCTATCGGTTTTGGCTACTACTTAAGATGATAATTTATATTGGAAGCATGTTGATCAGTCAATTTAGATTGTTTTAGACCCTACGTATTGGTGGTGGATCCTTATTTTAATTTCTGTATTAATATAATCAACTGATTGTATTTTAGAGCCCTGTCAGTTTTAGCTTTTTATTAGAGCATGTCGGTTTGGTTAATTAGATTGTTTTAACCCAAGTATTGATTGATGGATTATTATTTTAATTTCTGTATTGGTGTAACCTACTGATTGTATTTAAGGCCCTGTCCGTTTTGGCTACTTAAGGAAAGTAATTTATCTAAGGATCATGTTAGTTCAGAACCTTAAGTTGCTTTAGGCCCAAGTATGTTTGGCTTATTGTTTTAATTCCAGTCTTATTATTTATATATTTTTTTTATTTATTTATTTATTTATTTAACAATTGATTTAGGCTAAGTGTTTGGATTGCTTATTGTTTTACACACTATTTAATTTAACCCTTTTAGTCATGTTAGCTTGCCCAATTTGCCCAATAAGGTTTAGTTATTAAAAAGCTGCGACGGTGTTTAGGACGCTCGGGTAACGTATACTTACCTTGCTCAGCCCGAGTGACTCTTGTTAACACCGCAAGGTTTCCGAGTCACCCGAACTGAGCCTATAGCTAAGTCTAACGCAGCGTCCTATCTAACTAAAACCAGGGGTCCAGAGGTAGGTCCCGTGGTAATACGTCACCTCCGGATGGCCCTGGGTGGGTTACAACTCAGCGGATGGCTTGACCCTACCGTTCCTCCTCACAAGGATTGGAACCTTTCGGGAAACCATCAAGCTTCTACTGAGTTGGGCCCCTGGGGGTAAGCGTAGTTGCGGGATTCCTTCCCTACCTTACTCCAAAGAGTAGTCTCGGAAGTGATTAGCTTCTACTGACGTAGCCGCCCCGACCGGATGTGGGAGTGGTCCCCACCCACTAGGCCCTTTCTAAGATCGATTTCCTTATTATGGTAAAAAAAATTTCTTCGGATTATGTATTTGTAGTTGACTGAAAGGTTGGGATTCTATGCACGAGTATCAAAAGTCCGTACGCATTAGCTCCTACGGTTGTTAGGATGTTTGCGTTAAACTCTCATTTAAGTTAGGACCATGATCCTTTCTGTCTCGCGATAAATCTCTGTCCCAGCGAATCCGCATCACCCAGTATATTATTTGGCCAAGCTAGGATAAAACCGTGTATTTTACCCCCATTCTACTTATTAGTAAATTACAATCCGTGTTCACTTCTTTACCGTATTATTATTATTATTATTATTATTATATTATTACTCCATTTATTATAACCTTCAGCGCGAGCTCTGTGTTAAAAGATGTTTTTCTTTTCACCTTCGGTATCCCAGCCGGAAAACGCCCAGATCGCGCAGAATAGTCACCTTAAAATTCGATTTTCGCAGCGATTGTGTTTCTATAACGTACTTAATCTTCCCGGGGTGTTGGTTTTGCTTCAAAACGGGTATTAATTATTTTTAATATTTTCCGCTGTGTGACGGGCGATCAGCTGAAGCGATCTGAGGGAGTAATTCTAATGTGCAGCCACGGAAATATTCATTGATAAAAACGTATGAGTCAAGTTTTAAGTCTTGAATCGCTTAAGCGAGTCCTGCTTTGAAAACGACTTTCACTTCCGGTATTTCAGCCGTGAAAAACGCTCCAGATCGCGCAGAATAATCACCTTAAAATTAGATTTTCACAGCGGTTGTGTTTCTAAAGTGTGTCTTAATCTAACCAGGGTGTTGATTTTACTTCGAAACGGATTCATTATTATTTTTAATATTTTCCCGTAGTATGATCGCATCGATCAGCCGGGACGGTCCGGGATGCGGGTTCTGTGCACCTGTAGTAGTGCACGTCACATCCATTGATTAAAAGCTGGCGTGAGGGTTTGGTGAGTTAAACGTCCCTTATAAAACCTCGTAATAAGGGTGGTATTTAAGCCGTTTTAACCCCCCTAAAAAGAAAAAAAGAGAAAAAGTATTTTCATACTGTGTCCTGATCTAACACGGTGTTGATTTTGCTTGCGCGGATGGTTTATCGTCTTTAGTATTATTTCGTGGTGGGCGTTGTTGATAGCGAAGTGCACTTCAGGGAGCCCCCCACGTGTCACCTGTTGTGATGCGCACTAAAGCCAATGGAGAGACTACGGGTGACGTATTCTGGTTTGAAATCAGCTTCGCGCGCGTGGTGTGTTTACTTCCTGGTTTTCCAGGCCCAAGCCAATGCTCTAAATACTGCGAGATTAGCTATTTTAAAGCTAGATCTTTACAGTGATTGTGTTCCCGTTTATTACCTCATCCTACGGGGGTGCCGTCGCTCGAGTTGGATAATTTTGGAATTTTTTCTTTAGAATGGCCGGTATGCATACCCATGACTGGAGTATTAGGACCTGTCTACACTGAGGTATTTATTCAATTCTTTGATAAAGCCTTATATGGGAAGTTATTCGGGAAACCAGGAGGTTAAAGTTTTTAATTTACGTATTTGTAGGTTTGTTTGTGTATTTAGTTAATGGAATTGAGATGTGAATGTGTTTGTTCTGATAGATTTGTAGTTAGGATCGGTTGGTGATGTCAGATGGATTAAGGTTAGGGTGGGTCACGTTATTTTATTCATTTATACCTGTACTTTATCCCTCCATTTAGATTCTAGTTTGGGATTTATAAATTAGGTTAGATGATGTTTTACTCTGACACGGTTGAGGTCAAGCTATTATTTATTTATTTTTTTATTTTTTATTTACTACAATGCTGTTGGGGTCCCACTATCATTATATATTTATTTATTTATCCCTTTAGTTATTTATTTTTCCTTTTATCCTAGTATACGTGTTGGTTTGTCTATGTATTTCGTTTAATGAGTTTCCAGCCTGTAACAATGTTCGTTCCTATAGTTTTGTAGTTGGGGTCGGTTTGTTTTTGGCCCAGTAGTCAGGTACAGAGGAGATTAAGGTGAAGTTAGATTATGCTATTCTATACAACTAATACATCTTTTAATAAGGCTTTAACTGGGGAGTTATTTGGGAGATCTAGGATATTAATTCTTCTATTTTATATATTTGTTGGCTTGTTTATGTATTTCGTTTAATGAGCTTTCAGCCTGTAACAATGTTTGTTCCTATAGTTTTGTAGTTAGGGTCGGTTTGTTTTTTGGCCCAGTAGTCCGGTACAGAAGAGATTAAGGTGAAGTTAGATTATGCTATTCTATACAACTGATACATCTTTTAGTAAAGCTTTAACTGGGGAATTATTTGGGAGCTCTAGGATATTAGTTCTTCTATTTTATATATTTGTTGGTTTGTTTATGTATCTCGTTTAATGAGCTTTCAGCCTGTAACAATGTTCGTTCCTATAGTTTTGTAGTTAGGGTTGGTTTGTTTTGGCCCAGTAGTCAGGTACAGAGGAGATTAAGGTGAAGTTAGATTATGCTGTTCTATGATACATCTTTTAATAGAACTTTAACTGGGGAGTTATTCGAGAGATCTAGGATATTAGTTCTTCTATTTTATATATTTGTTGGTTTGTTTATGCATTTCGTTTAATGAGCTTCCAGCCTGTAACAATGTTCGTTCCTATAGTTTTGTAGTTAGAGTTGGTTTGTTTTTGGCCCAGTAGTCCGTACAGAAGAGATTAAGGTGAAGTTAGATTATGCTATTCTATATAACTAATACATCTTTTAATAAAGCTTTAACTGGGGAGTTATTTGGGAGATCTAGGATATTAATTCTTCTATTTTATACATTTGTTGGCTTGTTTATGTATTTCATTTAATGAGCTTTCAGCCTGTAACAATGTTTGTTCCTATAATTTTGTAGTTAGGGTTGGTTTGTTTTTTGGCCCAGTAGTCCGTACGGAAGAGATTAAGGTGAAGTTAGGTTATGCTATTCTATATAACTACTACATCTTTTAATATGACTTTAACTAAGGAGTTATTTGGGAGATCTAGGATATTAATTCTTCTATTTTATATATTTGTTGGCTTGTTTATGTATTTCGTTTAATGAGCTTTCAGCCTGTAACAATGTTCGTTCCTATAGTTTTGTAGTTAAGGGTCGGTTTGTTTTGGGCCCAGTAGTCCGGAACAGAAGAGATTAAGGTGAAGTTAGATTATGCTATTCTGTACAACTAATATATCTTTTCATGAAGCTTTAACGGGGGAGTTATTTGGGAGCTCTAGGATATTAGTTATTCTATTTTATATATTTGTTGGCTTGTTTATGTGTTTCGTTTAATGAGCTTTCAGCCTGTAACCATGTTTGTTCCTATAGTTTTGTAGTTAGGGTTGGTTGTTTTTTGGCCCAGTAGTCAGGTACAGAGGAGATTAAGGTGAAGTTAGATTATGCTGTTCTATGATACATCTTTTAATAGAACTTTAACTGGGGAGTGATTCGAGAGATCTAGGATATTAGTTCTTCTATTTTATATATTTGTTGGCTTGTTTATGTATTTCGTTTAATGAGCTTTCAGCCTGTAACAATGTTTGTTCCTATAGTTTTGTAGTTAGGGTCGATTTGTTTTTTGGCCCAGTAGTCCGTACAAGAGATTAAGGTGAGGTTAGATTATGCTATTCTATACAACTGATACATCTTTTAATAAAGCTTTAGCTGGGGAATTATTTGGGAGCTCTAGGATATTAGTTCTTCTATTTTATATATTTGTTGGTTTGTTTATGTATCTCGTTATGAGCTTTCAGCCTGTAACAATGTTCGTTCCTATAGTTTTGTAGTTAGGGTTGGTTTGTTTTTTGGCCCAGTAATCAGGTACAGAGGAGATTAAGGTGAAGTTAGATTATGCTGTTCTATGATACATCTTTTAAAAAGAACTTTAACTGGGGAGTTATTCGAGAGGTCTAGGATATTAGTTCTTCTGTTTTATATATTTGTTGGTTTGTTTAAGGGTTAGGGTTTTGAATGTACAATGACCCCCCACCCCAAAGTTTTTTCCAAAGTTGACCCCAATTGGGCTTTGGTTGTAGTTTTTTGCACCATTTATTTATTTATTTTTATTTTTTCGAACATGTTTAGTGGGTCAGGGTGGCGGGGGAGGGGAACCAAAATTTTAGGGACAGGCTCGTTGGATATTGAGTCTAAGGTCGGGTCATATTAGTCTATTGATCCATCCGTCGGATTGACTTCAAGTTTTGACTTTGATTCGTTTAGGATTAGGGATGTACGAATAGTTATGGTCAGGATTGTTGAAGGCGGGGTGAGTTTCTCGTATAAATTCTCGAAGTGTTTTAATATTAGAGGTGGAGCGTGCACCAAGTTCAAGCAGGAGTAGGCAGAGTGGAAGGTGGTGGAACGAGGGCGCAGCCACTGGACTGAGCAGGTCATCCCCCTATGCCGGACTGGGCATTGTTCCGTTCACCATACACGCCCTCAAGCCATCCCCCGATGGATAAAAAGGCGGGCAGGTGCGAGGTTGGCTTAACGCTTAAGCTGGGTTTTTTTTTTTTTTTTTTTTATTTATTTTATTTTATTTTATTTTTATTTTTTATTTATTTATTTTTTTAATTTATTTTTTACACGAGTGGTTACGGTCAGGATTTTTGAAGGGGGGTGAGCGCTCGGCCCCACTTTTCTGGAAGTGTTTTAATATTAGAGGTGGAGCGCCCACCAAGTTCAAGCAGGAGTAGGCAGAGTGGAAGGTGGTGGAACGAGGGCGAGCCACTGGACTGAGCAGGTCATCCCCTATGCCGGACTGGGCATTGTTCTGTTCACACATACACGCCCCCAGCCATCCCTTGATGGATAAAGGGCGGGCAGGTGCGAGGTTGGCTTAACGTTTAAGCTGGGGTTTGTTTTTATTTATTTATTTATTTATTTATTTATTTATTTTATTTATTTATTTATTTATTTATTTATTTTACACGAGTGGTTACGGTCAGAATTGTTGAAGGCGTGGGGCTTTCTCGGTATTAATTTTTCTGGAAGGGTTTTAATATTAGAGGTGGAGCGCCCACCAAGTTCAAGCAGGAGTAGGCAGAGTGGAAGGTGGTGGAACGAGGGCGCAGCCACTGACTGAGCAGGTCATCCCCCCTGGGCCCTCGCGGGACTGGGGTACTTGTTCGGTTCATCATACACGCCTCAAGCCATCCCTTGATGGATAAAGGGGCGGGCAGGTGCAAGGTTGGCTTAACGTTTAAGCTGGGGTTTTTTTTTTTTTTTTTTTTTTTTTTTCCTATTATTTATTTTTTACACGACTGGTTACGGTCAGGATTGTTGAAGCGGGGTGAGTTTCGGTATTAATTTTTCTGGAAGTGTTTTAATATTAGAGGTGGAGCGTCCACCAAGTTCAAGCAGGAGTAGGCAGAGTGGAAGGTGGTGGAACGAGGGCGTAGCCACTGGACTGAGCAGGTCATCCCCCTATGCCGGACTGGGCATTGTTCCGTTCACTACGCTAACGCCCTCGCCATCCCTTGATGGATAAAGGGCGGGCAGGTGCGAGGCTGGCTTAACGTTTAAGCTGTTTATTTATTTTTGATTACTTTTGTTTGTTGAGTTGTCGGCTAGGCTTGCCGAGGATATAGTGAGCTTAGCATTTTGTGCTACTGTGAGTCTGATAGCATGCTTGGTCCGAGGCTCTGGCTGGGTTAGGTTTTTTGAATGTACAATGGCCCCCGGACAGTCCGCCAGGAACTGCCCAGTTAGATAGGGGGTCAAGGGAAGTGCACTGGCCGGCGCCGTTAAGCATTGCTACTAGCTCAGAAAGTTATTTGTCCTCCAAGTTGCCCCCAGTTGGGTTTTGGCTGTGTTATTTATTTATTTATTTATTTATGTATTTATTTATTTAAATAAATGTTTGGCAGTTCAGGGTGATATGGGGAGGGGGAACAAGATTTTGGGGACATGGTAAAGTTGGATATTGAGTAGAAGGTTGAATCTCATTAGTCTATTGATTAATTCGTCGGATTGACTTCTGGTTTTGACTTTGATTCGTTTAGGTTTTTTTTTTTTTTTTTTTTTTTGGCTGTGCTTGCTGATGTTGTGGGTCCTAGGGAGTATTTGGAGAGGTTCAGGCTGGGAGATGGGTTGAAATTGTGGGTACTATAAGAAGTTGTTATGGTTATAACGGTTATGGTTTTTATGATGGGTTTTAGGTTTCAGAGCTATAGTTAAAGTAACGGTTATGTTTAGGGTTTATGATGGGTTTTAGGGATCAGAGCTATAGTTAAAGTAACGGGTTATGTTTAGGGTTTATGATGGATTTTAGGGATCAGAGCTATAGTTGGAGTAATGATTATGTTTAGGGTTTATGATGGGTTTTAGGGATCAGAGCTATAGTTAAAGTAACGGTTATGTTTAGGGTTTATGATGGATTTTAGGATCAGAGCTATAGTTAAAGTAACGGTTATGTTTAGGGTTTATGATGGGTTTTAGGGATCAGAGCTATAGTTAAAGTAACGGTTATGTTTAGGGTTTATGATGGATTTTAGGGATCATAGCTATGGGTTAGGTTAGGGTTAGGTTAGGGTTAGGGTAGGGGTTAGTTGGGTTGGGGTTAGGTTAGGGTTAGGGTTAGGTTAGGTTTAGGTTAGGGGTTAGGTTAGGGTTAGGGGTTAGAGGGTTAGGGTTAGGTTTTTGTAAGAATACAATGATCCCCCATCACAAATTCATTGCGTGGGTTGAATAGGGGACCAAGGAAAGTGACACGGGCCGGCGCTTGTTGCCGTAGAAGCGTTCTGTAGCAGACCCCGGCTTACGTCTGCTGATTTAACAAATCCAATCGAGTCTAACCCGATTAGGTTTTATAGTTGGTGGATCACGAGCTATTTCCCAATGGGGTGTGGAGGGGTTAGGGGTTAGGGCCAGGCCAGGGGTCAGGTCAGGCCAGGCCAGGCCAGGCCAGGCCAGGCCAGGCGGCCAGGCCAGGCCAGGCCAGGCCAGCCAGCCAGGCCAGGCCAGGCCAGGCCAGGCCAGGCCAGGTCAGGCCAGGCCAGGCCAGGCCAGGCCAGGCTCAGGCCAGGCAGGTAGGGTTAGGGGTCAGGCTCAGGCCAGGGGTTGTGGCTAGGCTTCAGGTTAGGGTTAGGGGTTAGGTTAGGTTAGGTTAGGGGTTAGCTAGGTTGCTTGTAAGAATACAATGATCCCCCCCATCACAAATTCATTGCGTGGTTGAATAGGGGACCAAGGAAAGTGCACGGGCCGGCGCTTGTTAAGCGTAGCTATTGTTCCTGTAGCAGACCCCGGCTTGGCGTCTGCTGATTTAACAAATCCAATCGAGTCTAACCCGATTAGGTTTTATAGTTGGTGGATCACAAGCTATTCCCCAATGGGCTGTGGAGATGGTATTCAGTTGGAGGTGGTTCTTAGATGTCTAGGGTTAAGATGGTCGTACCGTTTGAGGTTTCACTGTTGACATTTGGCTGTAACCCTCCCCCCCGGTTGGGCTTTCTTTTTATTCCCAGCTGGGTGTAAAAGTTATTCTGGTTTAAGTCATTCTTCCTGAGTAAGGTTTTTCCTGACCTGCTTAGAGCAGTAGTTCGGGCTAAACTTTTATGGATTAGGATCAGGTTATTTATTTGTTAATTTCTCTATTTTGTGTCGGTGTGTGTAAATACTGGGTAGAAGGTTGAGTCTCATTAACCTGTTGCTTAGCCCGTCGGATTGATTTCTGGTTTTGACTTTAATTCGTTTAGATGTTGTAGCTGTGCTTCCTGATGTCGTGAATCCTAGGGAGTATTTGGAGAAGTTGAGAAATGGGTCCAAGTTGTGGGTACTTAGGGTTAGGGTTTATGGTTAATTTTTAGAGTTCAGGTTGAATTTTTAGGGATCGGAGCTACAGTTTAGCGTACTGGTTATGATTAGGGTTTAGGTTAGGCTTTAGGGTTCAGAGCCAAGGTTATGGTTAGGGTTAGGGTTTAGGGTTAGGGTTTAGGGTCAGGGATTAGGGTTTAGGTTGAGTTTTCGGGGTCGGAGCTAAAGTTAAAGTGACGGTTATGGTTAGGATTTAGGTTAGGGTTTAGGTTAGGTTTTAGGGTTAGGGTTAGGGTCAGGGTCAGGGGTTAGGGGTTAGGGTTAGGTTTTTGTAAGAATACAATGATCCCCCCCATCACAAATTCATTGCGTGGTTGAATAGGGGACCAAGGGTTAGGGTTAGGGTTAGGGTTTAGGGTTAGGGTTTGAGGGTTAGGGTCAGGGTTTAGGTTGAGTTTTGGGGGTCGGAGTTAGAGTTAAAGTGACGGTTATGATTAGGGTTTAGGTTAGGTTTTAGGGTTCAGAGCTAGGGTTATGGTTAGGGTCTAGGTTAGGGTTAGGTTTTAGGGTTCAAGGCTAAGGTTATAAATTAAATTTTAAATTTTTTTTTTTTTTTTTTTTTTTTTTTTTTTTTTTTTATATATACACTAAATTTTAGGACACATCATCAGTAGTGCTCCGCAGAATCATTGGGTGTTTCAGGCCTTTAATCACTAGACACCCTCAACTGCGGCGGCCAGCCGTGGGTTGATCACTCCCCGGCCTGTGTCCCATAGCCAATCATCCCATTCGCCTAAGGCATGGTTTAAGATGATATTTTATTTCAAATGGGCCTGCGTTTTTGAGTTAAATAACCATTCATTCATCCATTCATTCATTTATTTTGCTCTGATCTGATCATAGTATAATTTACTAATTGTTTTTTCAGTCCTCTGTCGGTTTTGGTTACTTTATTAAACGGTAATTTATATTGGAAGCATGTTGGATCAGTCAATTTCGATTGTTTTAGACCTCCATATTGGTTGATGGATTATTATTTTTTTAATTTCTGTATTACTAAGATCAACTGATTGTATTCTAGAGCCATGTCGGTTTGGTTACTTAGATCGTTCTAGGCCTAAGTATTGATTATTGGATTATTATTTTAGTTTCTGTATTGGTGTAATCCACTGTTTGTATTTTAAAGCCCTGTCTGTTTTGCCTAATTAAGGAGAATTAAATTATATAAGGAGCATGTTCGTTCGGAACATTAAATTGTTTTAGATCTAAGTGTTGATTGACGGTTTATTGTTTTAATTACAGTCATAGAATTTTACCCTATTTTATTTATTTATTTATTTGTTTATATAAAACTGCTTTAGGCCTAAGTCTTTGTTTGATGGCTTATTGTTTTAATTACAGTCATTTAATTTCACCCTTTTGAGTAATGTTAGCTTGTTTTGTTTTGGCTACTAATGAAATGGTAATTTATATTGGAAGCATGTTGGATCCGTTGATTTCGATTGTTTTAAACCTACATATTGGTTGATGGTTTATTATTATTTATTTATTTATTTATTTATTTATTTATTTATTTATTTATTTATTTATTTATTTTCTGTATTAATAAGATCAACTGATTGTATTTTAGAGCCATGTCGGTTTGGTTAATTAGATTGTTTTAGGCCTGAGTATTGATTATTGGATTATTATTTTAGTTTCTGTATTGGTGTAACCTACTGATTGTATTTTAAAGCCCTGTCTGTTTTGCCTACGTAAGGAGAATTAATTTATATAAGGAGCATGTTTGTTCGGAACATTAAATTGTTTTAGATCTAAGTGTTTTTTGACGATTTATTGTTTTAATTACAGTCATAGAATTGTACCTTATTTTATTTATTTATTTATTTATTTGTTTATATAACAACTGCTTTAGGCGTAAGTTTTGTTTGATGGCTTATTGTTTTAATTACAGTCATTTAATTTCACCCTTTTGAGTAATGTTAGTTTGCCCAATTTGCCTAATAAAGTTTAGTTATTCTAAAGCCTGGTGGAGCGTCGGTGTTTCGGACGTCGGGTAACGTATACTTACCTTGCTCAGCCCGGAGTGACTCTTGTTAACACCGCAAGGTTTCCCGAGTCACCCGAACTGAGCCTATAGCTAAGTCTAACGCAGCGTCCTATCTAACTAAACCAGGGGTCCAGAGGTAGGTCCCGTGCAATACGTCACCTCCGGATGGCCCTGGGTGGGTTACAACTCAGCGGATGGCTTGACCCTACTACCTCCCTCACAAGGATTCGAACCTTCGGGAAACCATCAGGCTTCTACTGAGTTGGGCCCCTGGGGTTGAGCGTGTGCCAGCGGATTCCTTCCCTACCTTACTCCAAAGAGTAGTCTCGGAAGTGATCAGGCTTCTACTGACGTTAGGGCCTCGAACTTGGATGTAGGAGTGGTCCCCACCCACTAGGCTCGTTCTAAGATCGATTTCCTATTATGGTAAAAAAAAACTTTTGACTTATGTATTTGTAGTTGACTGAAAGGTTGGGATTCTATGCACGGGTACCAAAAACCGCGTGCGTTTAGCTCCGACGGTTGTTAAGATGTTTTATGCTAAGTCTGGTTGGTTAAGGACCATGATCCTTTCTGTCTCGCATAAAAATTTCTTCTCAGCGTAACCGCATCACCCGGTATTTTATTTGGCCAAGCTAAGATGTAACCGTGTATTTTACCCCCCCATTCTACGTATTAGTATATTATAATCTGTGTTTCACTTGTTTACCGTATTATTATTATTGTTATTATTATTATTACTTCTCCATTTATTATGACCTTCGGCGCGAACTCTGTGTTAAAAAATGCACCTTCACTTCCTGTATCCCAGCCGTGGAAAACGCTCCAGATCGCGCAAAATAGCTGCCCTAAAATTAGATTTTCGCAGCGATTGTGTTTCCATAACCTGTCTTAATCTAACCAGGGTGTTGATTTTGCTTCGAAACGGATAAATATTATTTTTAATATTTTCCATTATTTTTTAATATTCTCCGTTGTATGACAGACCCGATCACAGCTAAAGTGATCTGTGGGAGCCATCATACGTGCACCTGATTAAGTACGCATCAGATCCATTGATAAATTTTCACGAGTGAAGTTTTGAGGTATAAAAAAGCTCCCGGCGCGCTTCGTGTTTAAGAATGCACCCTCACTTCCGGTATCCCAGCCCTAGAAAACGCTCTAGATCGCGCAAAATAACTACCTTAGAATTAGATTTTCGCAGCGATTGTGTTTCTATAACGTGTCTTAATCTAATCAGGGTGTTGGTTTTGCTTCGAAACCGATAATTATTATTTTTAATATTTTCCATGATTTTTTAATATTCTCCGCTGTATGGCAGCCCCGATCACGGCTAAAGTGATCTGTGGGGGTAATCCTACGTGCACCCGAATAAATACGCATCGGATCCATTGATAAACTTTCACGAGTGAAGTTTTGAGGCTTAAAATAGCTCTCGGCGCGCTTCATGTTTAAGAATGCACCCTCACTTCCGGTATCCCAGCTGTGAAAAACGCTCCAGATCGCGCAAAATAGCTACCTTAAAATTATATTTTCGCAGCGATTGTGTTTCTATAACGTGTCTTAATCCAATCAGGGTGTTGGTTTTGCTTCGAAACGGATAATTATTATTTTTAATATTTTCCATGATTTTTAAAATTCCCCGCTGTATGGCAGCCCCGATCACGGCTAAAGTGATCTGTGGGAGTAATCCTACGTGCACCCGACTAAATACGCCTCGGGTCCATTGATAAACTTTCACGAGTGAAGTTTTGAGGCTTAAAATAGCTCTCGGCGCGCTTCGTGTTTAAGAATGCACCCTCACTTCCGGTATCCCAGCCGTGAAAAACGCTCCAGATCGCGCAAAATAGCTACCTTAAAATTATATTTTCGCAGCGATTGTGTTTCTGTAACGTGTCTTAATCTAACCAGGGTGTTGGTTTTGCTTTGAGACTGCCCTCATTATTTTTAATATTCTCCCGTGTATGACAGGTGCGATCACAGGTGCGATCACAGCTGCAGGCAATCCTTTTTTACCTTAAAATTAGATTTTTCGCCGATTATGCTTCTATAACGTGTCCTAATCTAACCCGGGTGTTGGTTTTGCTTCTAAATGGATAATTATTATTTTTAATATTTTCCATTATTTTTAATATTCTCCGCTGTATGACAGGCGCGATCACAGCTGAAACGATCTGTGGGAGCAATCATAAGTGCACCTGAGTAAGTACGCATCGGATCCATCGATAAAAACTTGCGTGAATAACGTTTGAGGGTTTACATAGCTGTCAGCGCGAGCTCCATGTCTAAAATTATCATTCACTTCCGGTATCTTAGGTCGTGGAAGACGCTCCAGATCACGTAAAATAACTCTCTTAAAATTAGCTCTTCGCAGCGATTATATTTCCGTTCTTTTTCTTAATCCACCCAGGGTTTTGTGTTCGCTCGACTTGGATAATTTTGGAATATTTCTCAGCAGTAACGGTTTGGTGTGATGATCTATGACTGGAGGATTAGGACGCTGTCCCTACTGAGGTATTTATTAATTCCCTTCATAAAAAATTATATGAGGAGTTATTTGAGAGACTAGAATGTTTATTTATCTATTTAATTTGTTTGCTTATTTATTTATACCTTTTTAATTAATTAATCTATTTGTGTATTTATTTTGGTAGTTTTGTGGTTTGTGACAGGTTTTGGATTAGTCACAGTAGTTAGGTTATGAATAGATTAGGGTTAGGTTTACATTATGCTACTTTATTTATTTATTTATTTATTCATTCATTTATTCATTCATGTTTAAGTGAACTAATAGATAAACCTGGAAATGCACAACTAAAAAATCATTCATTTCGTTTATGGTGTGGGATTAAGTTATAATTAGGGTTAGATTGCAATATGGCCATGTTTAATTATGGTACGGTTAAAGTCAAGTTATAATTTATTTTGAAAACAAAGTTTTGGGATTTTCGGTTTTAGACATCCCTACCGAGTGGGGGTTTGTTGATCTTTATTTGGCTATAATTTCACCCTAAATCGGGCTTTCTTCTTTTCTTCGTTCTTCTTTCCGGCAGGTTTTATCCTGCATGTCGGAATGATAGGTAGAGCAGAGTAAAGAGTGGGCTACCTGTCTGGGCAGTACACTCACCACGCCTGTCTGGGCTTGTCTCTGCCCACCTATTCCATGGTCTCTCCATCCCCCGATTAGAGGAGTGAGAGACTGGACAGGTGTGATCCATGCAGACGATCGTCGTGTATATTCATGTTTTAGACCTGCAGTTTAAGAGATGGTATCTTGTTTACCTGGGGTTAAGGTATTATTTCTGATCAGGGATTTGCTGATGGTTTTGGTTATAATCCTATGTCAATTTGGGCCTTCTTCTTATCTTCGTAGTGGAGTGTAGGAATCTTTTTAGGTTTTGGATTTTCCCACCGAGTGAGGCTTTTCTGACGTTTTTTTGCTATAATTTTATCCCTAGTTGGGCTTTCTTCCTTTCTTCATAGTTGAATATGGGAGTCTTTTTAGATTTTGGGTATTCCTTCCTGTGTGGGGCTTTGCTGGAGATATTTTGGTTATAATTTAGAGTGATTTTTATATCTCCATTTAGGCTTTTTTTCCTTTTTGCAGTTAAGTGTAGAGCCTAACTAGGTTTTGATTTTGTTCCTGCATGAGGTTTTGTTAATGGTATTCGATTGTAATCTAACCCCAAATTGGGCTTTCTTCTTTTCTTCGTAGTTGAGTGTACGAGTTCTTTTAGGTTTTTAGACATCCCTACCGAGTGGGGCTTTGTTGATCTTTATTTGGCTATAATTTCACCCTAAGTCGGGCTTTCTTCTTTTCTTCGTTCTCCTTTCCGGCAGGTTTTATCCTGCATGTCGGAATGATAGGTAGAGCAGAGTAAAGAGTGGGCTACCTGTCTGGGCAGTACACTCACCATGCCTGTCTGGGCTTGTCTCTGCCCACCTATTCCATGGTCTCTCTATCCCCCGATTAGAGGAGTGAGAGACTGGACAGGTGTGATCCATGCAGACGATCGTCGTGTATATTTATGTTTTATCCCTGCAGTTTGAGAGATGGTATTTTGTTTACCTGGGGTTAAGGTATTATTTCTGATCAGGGATTTGCTGATGGTTTTGGTTATAATCCTATGTCAATTTGGGCCTTCTTCTTATCTTCGTAGTGGAGTGTAGGAATCTTTTTAGGTTTTGGATTTTCCCACCGAGTGAGGCTTTTCTGACGTTTTTTTGCTATAATTTTATCCCTAGTTGGGCTTTCTTCCTTTCTTCATAGTTGAATATGGGAGTCTTTTTAGATTTTGGGTATTCTTTCCTGTGTGGGGCTTTGCTGGAGATATTTTGGTTATAATTTAGAGTGATTTTTATATCTCCATTTAGGCTTTTTTTCTTTTTATTTGCAGTTAAGTGTGGAGCCTAACTAGGTTTTGATTTTGTTCCTGCATGAGGTTTTGTTAATGGTATTCGGTTATAATCTAACCCCAAATTGGGCTTTCTTCTTTTCTTCGTAGTTGAGTATACGAGCTCTTTTTAGGTTTTAGACATCACTACCGATTGGGGCTTTGTTGATATTTATTTGGCTATAATTTCACCCTAAGTTGGGCTTTCTTCTTTTCTTCATTCTTCTTTCCGGACGGTTTCATCCTGCATTTCGGAACGACTGGTTAAGCAGAATAAAGAATGGGCTACCTGTCTGGGCAGTACATTCACCATGCCTGTCTGGGCTTGTTTCCGCTCACCAATCCAAGAATCTCTCCACCCCCAATCCAAAAGGGTAGGAGAGACCCATAGTCTCCCCACCCCCAATCCAAAAGGATGGGAGACTGGACAGGTGTGATCGATGGACATGATTGTTGTAAAAGCTCATGGTCCACCAACAACTAAGACTACTTTGACTCAGATAGCATGCTTGGTCCGAAGGCTCTGGCTGGGTTAGGTTTTTGTAAGAATACAATGATCCCCCCCATCACAAATTCATTGCGTGGTTGAATAGGGGACCAAGGAAAGTGCACGGGCCGGCGCTTGTTAAGCGTAGCTATTGTTCCTGTAGCAGACCCCGGCTTGGCGTCTGCTGATTTAACAAATCCAATCGAGTCTAACCCGATTAGGTTTTATAGTTGGTGGATCACAAGCTATTCCCCAATGGGCTGTGGAGATGGTATTCAGTTGGAGGTGGTTCTTAGATGTCTAGGGTTAAGATGGTCGTACCGTTTGAGGTTTCACTGTTGACATTTGGCTGTAACCCTCCCCGAAGTTGGGCTTTCTTTTTTTATTCCCAGCTGGGTGTGGAAGTTATTCTGGTTTAAGTCATTCTTCCTGAGTAAGGTTTTTCCTGACCTGCTTAGAGCAGTAGTTCGGGCTAAACTTTTATGGATTAGGATCAGGTTATTTATTTGTTAATTTCTCTATTTTGTGTCGGTGTGTGTAAATACTGGGTAGAAGGTTGAGTCTCATTAACCTGTTGCTTAGCCCGTCGGATTGATTTCTGGTTTTGACTTTAATTCGTTTAGATGTTGTAGCTGTGCTTCCTGATGTCGTGAATCCTAGGGAGTATTTGGAGAAGTTGAGAAATGGGTCCAAGTTGTGGGTACTTAGGGTTAGGGTTTATGGTTAATTTTTAGAGTTCAGGTTGAATTTTTAGGGATCGGAGCTACAGTTTAGCGTACTGGTTATGATTAGGGTTTAGGTTAGGCTTTAGGGTTCAGAGCCAAGGTTATGGTTAGGGTTAGGGTTTAGGGTTAGGGTTTAGGGTCAGGGATTAGGGTTTAGGTTGAGTTTTCGGGGTCGGAGCTAAAGTTAAAGTGACGGTTATGGTTAGGATTTAGGTTAGGGTTTAGGTTTAGGTTTTAGGGTTAGGTGGTCGGGTCAGGGGTTAGGGGTTAGGGTTAGGTTTTTGTAAGAATACAATGATCCCCCCATCACAAATTCATTGCGTGGTTGAATAGGGGACCAAGGGTTAGGGTTAGGGTTAGGGTTTAGGGTTAGGGTTTTAGGGTTAGGGTCAGGGTTTAGGTTGAGTTTTCGGGGTCGGAGTTAGAGTTAAAGTGACGGTTATGATTAGGGTTTAGGTTAGGTTTTAGGGTTCAGAGCTAGGGTTATGGTTAGGGTCTAGGTTAGGGTTAGGTTTTAGGGTTCAAGGCTAAGGTTATAAATTAAATTTTAAATTTTTTTTTTTTTATATATACACTAAATTTTAGGACACATCATCAGTAGTGCTCCGCAGAATCATTGGGTGTTTCAGGCCTTTAATCACTAGACACCCTCAACTGCGGCGGCCAGCCGTGGGTTGATCACTCCCCGGCCTGTGTCCCATAGCCAATCATCCCATTCGCCTAAGGCATGGTTTAAGATGATATTTTATTTCAAATGGGCCTGCGTTTTTGAGTTAAATAACCATTCATTCATCCATTCATTCATTTATTTTGCTCTGATCTGATCATAGTATAATTTACTAATTGTTTTTTCAGTCCCTGTCAGTTTTGGTTACTTTATTAAACGGTAATTTATATTGGAAGCATGTTGGATCAGTCAATTTCGATTGTTTTAGACCTCCATATTGGTTGATGGATTATTATTTTTTTAATTTCTGTATTACTAAGATCAACTGATTGTATTCTAGAGCCATGTCGGTTTGGTTACTTAGATCGTTCTAGGCCTAAGTATTGATTATTGGATTATTATTTTAGTTTCTGTATTGGTGTAATCCACTGTTTGTATTTTAAAGCCCTGTCTGTTTTGCCTAATTAAGGAGAATTAAATTATATAAGGAGCATGTCCGCTCGAACATTAAATTGTTTTAGATCTAAGTGTTGATTGACGGTTTATTGTTTTAATTACAGTCATAGAATTTTACCCTATTTTATTTATTTATTTATTTGTTTATATAAAACTGCTTTAGGCCTAAGTCTTTGTTTGATGGCTTATTGTTTTAATTACAGTCATTTAATTTCACCCTTTTGAGTAATGTTAGCTTGTTTTGTTTTGGCTACTAATGAAATGGTAATTTATATTGGAAGCATGTTGGATCCGTTGATTTCGATTGTTTTAAACCTACATATTGGTTGATGGTTTATTATTATTTATTTATTTATTTATTTATTTATTTATTTATTTATTTATTTATTTATTTATTTATTTTCTGTATTAATAAGATCAACTGATTGTATTTTAGAGCCATGTCGGTTTGGTTAATTAGATTGTTTTAGGCCTGAGTATTGATTATTGGATTATTATTTTAGTTTCTGTATTGGTGTAACCTACTGATTGTATTTTAAAGCCCTGTCTGTTTTGCCTACGTAAGGAGAATTAATTTATATAAGGAGCATGTTTGTCGAACATTAAATTGTTTTAGATCTAAGTGTTTTTTGACGATTTATTGTTTTAATTACAGTCATAGAATTGTACCTTATTTTATTTATTTATTTATTTATTTGTTTATATAACAACTGCTTTAGGCGTAAGTTTTGTTTGATGGCTTATTGTTTTAATTACAGTCATTTAATTTCACCCTTTTGAGTAATGTTAGTTTGCCCAATTTGCCTAATAAAGTTTAGTTATTCTAAAGCCTGGTGGAGCGTCGTGTTGCTTGGACGTCGGGTAACGAATACTTACCTTGCTCAGCCCGGAGTGACTCTTGTTAACACCGCAAGGTTTCCCGAGTCACCCGAACTGAGCCTATAGCTAAGTCTAACGCAGCGGCCCTATCTAACTAAACCAGGGGTCCAGAGGTAGGTCCTGCAATACGTCACCCTCGGATGGCCCTGGGTGGGTTACAACTCAGCGGATGGCTTGACCCTACCGTTCCTCCTCACAAGGATTCGGAACCTTTCGGGAAACCATCAGGCTTCTACTGAGTTGGGCCCCCTGGGGTTGAGCGTGTGCCAGCGGATTCCTTCCCTACCTTACTCCAAAGAGTAGTCTCGGGAAGTGATCAGGCTTCTACTGACGTAGCCGCCCCCCGACTTGGATGTAGGAGTGGTCCCCACCCACTAGGCTCGTTCTAAGATCGATTTCCCTATTATGGTAAAAAAAAAACTTTTGACTTATGTATTTGTAGTTGACTGAAAGGTTGGGATTCTATGCACGGGTACCAAAAAACCGCGTGCGTTTAGCTCCGACGGTTGTTAAGATGTTTTGCGTTAAGTCTGGTTTAAGTTAGGACCATGATCCTTTCTGTCTCGCATAAATTTCCTTCTCAGCGAATCCGCATCACCCGGTATTTTATTTGGCCAAGCTAAGATGTAACCGTGTATTTTACCCCCCCATTCTACGTATTAGTATATTATAATCTGTGTTTCACTTGTTTACCGTATTATTATTATTGTTATTATTATTATTACTTCTCCATTTATTATGACCTTCGGCGCGAACTCTGTGTTAAAAAATGCACCTTCACTTCCTGTATCCCAGCCGTGGAAAACGCTCCAGATCGCGCAAAATAGCTGCCCTAAAATTAGATTTTCGCAGCGATTGTGTTTCCATAACCTGTCTTAATCTAACCAGGGTGTTGATTTTGCTTCGAAACGGATAAATATTATTTTTAATATTTTCCATTATTTTTTAATATTCTCCGTTGTATGACAGACCCGATCACAGCTAAAGTGATCTGTGGGAGCCATCATACGTGCACCTGATTAAGTACGCATCAGATCCATTGATAAATTTTCACGAGTGAAGTTTTGAGGTATAAAAAAGCTCCCGGCGCGCTTCGTGTTTAAGAATGCACCCTCACTTCCGGTATCCCAGCCCTAGAAAACGCTCTAGATCGCGCAAAATAACTACCTTAGAATTAGATTTTCGCAGCGATTGTGTTTCTATAACGTGTCTTAATCTAATCAGGGTGTTGGTTTTGCTTCGAAACCGATAATTATTATTTTTAATATTTTCCATGATTTTTTAATATTCTCCGCTGTATGGCAGCCCCGATCACGGCTAAAGTGATCTGTGGGGGTAATCCTACGTGCACCCGAATAAATACGCATCGGATCCATTGATAAACTTTCACGAGTGAAGTTTTGAGGCTTAAAATAGCTCTCGGCGCGCTTCATGTTTAAGAATGCACCCTCACTTCCGGTATCCCAGCTGTGAAAACCCCCCCAGATCGCGCGCAAAATAGCTACCTTAAAATTATATTTTCGGGCGATTGTGTTTCTATAACGTGTCTTAATCCAATCAGGGTGTTGGTTTTGCTTCGAAACGGATAATAATTATATTTTTAATATTTTCCATGATTTTTTAATATTCTCCCGCTGTATGGCAGCCCCGATCACGCCAAAGTGATCTGTGGGAGTAATCCTACGTGCAACCAACTAAATACGCCTGGGGTCCATTGATAAACTTTCACGAGTAAAGTTTTGAGGCTTAAAATAGCTCTCGGCGCTCGTTTAAGAATGCACCCTCACTTCCGGTATCCCAGCCGTGAAAAACGTCCAGATCGCGCAAAATAGCTACCTTAAAATTATATTTTCGAAGCAGCTGTTGTGTTTCTGTTAGCGTGTCTTAATCTAACCAGGGTGTTGGTTTTGCTTTGAGACGGCTCCTCATTATTTTTAATATTCTCCGCTGTATGACAGGTGCGATCACAGGTGCGATCACAGCTGCAGCGATCTGTTTTTACCTTAAAATTAGATTTCACGCGTATTATGCTTCTATAACGTGTCCTAATCTAACCCGGGTGTTGGTTTTGCTTCTAAATGGATAATTATTATTTTTAATATTTTCCATTATTTTTAATATTCTCCGCTGTATGACAGGCGCGATCACAGCTGAAACGATCTGTGGGAGCAATCATAAGTGCACCTGAGTAAGTACGCATCGGATCCATCGATAAAAACTTGCGTGAATAACGTTTGAGGGTTTACATAGCTGTCAGCGCGAGCTCCATGTCTAAAATTATCATTCACTTCCGGTATCTTAGGTCGTGGAAGACGCTCCAGATCACGTAAAATAACTCTCTTAAAATTAGCTCTTCGCAGCGATTATATTTCCGTTCTTTATCTTAATCCACCCAGGGTTTTGTGTTCGCTTCGACTTGGATAATTTTGGAATATTTCTCAGCAGTACGGTTTGGTGTGATGATCTATGACTGGAGGATTAGGACGTGTCCCTACTGAGGTATTTATTAATTCCCTTCATAAAAAATTATATGAGGAGTTATTTGAGAGACTAGAATGTTTATTTATCTATTTAATTTGTTTGCTTATTTATTTATACCTTTTTAATTAATTAATCTATTTGTGTATTTATTTTGGTAGTTTTGTGGTTTGTGACAGGTTTTGGATTAGTCACAGTAGTTAGGTTATGAATAGATTAGGGTTAGGTTTACATTATGCTACTTTATTTATTTATTTATTTATTCATTCATTTATTCATTCATGTTTAAGTGAACTAATAGATAAACCTGGAAATGCACAACTAAAAAATCATTCATTTCGTTTATGGTGTGGGATTAAGTTATAATTAGGGTTAGATTGCAATATGGCCATGTTTAATTATGGTACGGTTAAAGTCAAGTTATAATTTATTTTGAAAACAAAGTTTTGGGATTTTCGGTTTTAGACATCCCTACCGAGTGGGGGTTTGTTGATCTTTATTTGGCTATAATTTCACCCTAAATCGGGCTTTCTTCTTTTCTTCGTTCTTCTTTCCGGCAGGTTTTATCCTGCATGTCGGAATGATAGGTAGAGCAGAGTAAAGAGTGGGCTACCTGTCTGGGCAGTACACTCACCACGCCTGTCTGGGCTTGTCTCTGCCCACCTATTCCATGGTCTCTCCATCCCCCGATTAGAGGAGTGAGAGACTGGACAGGTGTGATCCATGCAGACGATCGTCGTGTATATTCATGTTTTAGACCTGCAGTTTAAGAGATGGTATCTTGTTTACCTGGGGTTAAGGTATTATTTCTGATCAGGGATTTGCTGATGGTTTTGGTTATAATCCTATGTCAATTTGGGCCTTCTTCTTATCTTCGTAGTGGAGTGTAGGAATCTTTTTAGGTTTTGGATTTTCCCACCGAGTGAGGCTTTTCTGACGTTTTTTTGCTATAATTTTATCCCTAGTTGGGCTTTCTTCCTTTCTTCATAGTTGAATATGGGAGTCTTTTTAGATTTTGGGTATTCCTTCCTGTGTGGGGCTTTGCTGGAGATATTTTGGTTATAATTTAGAGTGATTTTTATATATCTCCATTTAGGCTTTTTTTCTTTTTTGCAGTTAAGTGTAGAGCCTAACTAGGTTTTGATTTTGTTCCTGCATGAGGTTTTGTTAATGGTATTCGATTGTAATCTAACCCCAAATTGGGCTTTCTTCTTTTCTTCGTAGTTGAGTGTACGAGTTCTTTTAGGTTTTTAGACATCCCTACCGAGTGGGGCTTTGTTGATCTTTATTTGGCTATAATTTCACCCTAAGTCGGGCTTTCTTCTTTTCTTCGTTCTCCTTTCCGGCAGGTTTTATCCTGCATGTCGGAATGATAGGTAGAGCAGAGTAAAGAGTGGGCTACCTGTCTGGGCAGTACACTCACCATGCCTGTCTGGGCTTGTCTCTGCCCACCTATTCCATGGTCTCTCTATCCCCCGATTAGAGGAGTGAGAGACTGGACAGGTGTGATCCATGCAGACGATCGTCGTGTATATTTATGTTTTATCCCTGCAGTTTGAGAGATGGTATTTTGTTTACCTGGGGTTAAGGTATTATTTCTGATCAGGGATTTGCTGATGGTTTTGGTTATAATCCTATGTCAATTTGGGCCTTCTTCTTATCTTCGTAGTGGAGTGTAGGAATCTTTTTAGGTTTTGGATTTTCCCACCGAGTGAGGCTTTTCTGACGTTTTTTTGCTATAATTTTATCCCTAGTTGGGCTTTCTTCCTTTCTTCATAGTTGAATATGGGAGTCTTTTTAGATTTTGGGTATTCTTTCCTGTGTGGGGCTTTGCTGGAGATATTTTGGTTATAATTTAGAGTGATTTTTATATCTCCATTTAGGCTTTTTTTCTTTTTATTTGCAGTTAAGTGTGGAGCCTAACTAGGTTTTGATTTTGTTCCTGCATGAGGTTTTGTTAATGGTATTCGGTTATAATCTAACCCCAAATTGGGCTTTCTTCTTTTCTTCGTAGTTGAGTATACGAGCTCTTTTTAGGTTTTAGACATCACTACCGATTGGGGCTTTGTTGATATTTATTTGGCTATAATTTCACCCTAAGTTGGGCTTTCTTCTTTTCTTCATTCTTCTTTCCGGACGGTTTCATCCTGCATTTCGGAACGACTGGTTAAGCAGAATAAAGAATGGGCTACCTGTCTGGGCAGTACATTCACCATGCCTGTCTGGGCTTGTTTCCGCTCACCAATCCAAGAATCTCTCCACCCCCAATCCAAAAGGGTAGGAGAGACCCATAGTCTCCCCACCCCCAATCCAAAAGGATGGGAGACTGGACAGGTGTGATCGATGGACATGATTGTTGTAAAAGCTCATGGTCCACCAACAACTAAGACTACTTTGACTCAGATAGCATGCTTGGTCCGAAGGCTCTGGCTGGGTTAGGTTTTTGTAAGAATACAATGATCCCCCCCATCACAAATTCATTGCGTGGTTGAATAGGGGACCAAGGAAAGTGCACGGGCCGGCGCTTGTTAAGCGTAGCTATTGTTCCTGTAGCAGACCCCGGCTTGGCGTCTGCTGATTTAACAAATCCAATCGAGTCTAACCCGATTAGGTTTTATAGTTGGTGGATCACAAGCTATTCCCCAATGGGCTGTGGAGATGGTATTCAGTTGGAGGTGGTTCTTAGATGTCTAGGGTTAAGATGGTCGTACCGTTTGAGGTTTCACTGTTGACATTTGGCTGTAACCCTCCCCGAAGTTGGGCTTTCTTTTTTTATTCCCAGCTGGGTGTGGAAGTTATTCTGGTTTAAGTCATTCTTCCTGAGTAAGGTTTTTCCTGACCTGCTTAGAGCAGTAGTTCGGGCTAAACTTTTATGGATTAGGATCAGGTTATTTATTTGTTAATTTCTCTATTTTGTGTCGGTGTGTGTAAATACTGGGTAGAAGGTTGAGTCTCATTAACCTGTTGCTTAGCCCGTCGGATTGATTTCTGGTTTTGACTTTAATTCGTTTAGATGTTGTAGCTGTGCTTCCTGATGTCGTGAATCTTGGGAGTATTTGGAGAAGTTGAGAAATGGGTCCAAGTTGTGGGTACTTAGGGTTAGGGTTTATGGTTAATTTTTAGAGTTCAGGTTGAATTTTTAGGGATCGGAGCTACAGTTTAGCGGTACTGGTTATGATTAGGGTTTAGGTTAGGCTTTAGGGCCAAGGTTGATGCGTTAGGGTTGTGGGTTTTAGGTTAGGGTTTAGGGTCAGGGATTAGGGTTTAGGTTGAGTTTTCGGGTCGGAGCTAAAGTTAAAGTGACGGTTATGGTTAGGATTTAGGTTAGGGTTTAGGTTAGGTTTTTAGGTTAGGGGTTAGGGTCAGGGTCAGTTAGGGTTAGGGGTTAGGTTTTTGTAAGAATACAATGATCCCCCCATCACAAATTCATTGCGTGGTTGAATAGGGGACCAAGGGTTAGGGTTAGGGTTAGGGGTTTAGGGTTTTAGGGTTTTAGGGTCAGGGTTTAGGTTGAGTTTTCGGGTCGGAGTTAGAGTTAAAGTGACGGTTATGATTAGGGTTTAGGTTAGGTTTTAGGTTCAGAGCTAGGGTTATGGTTAGGGTCTAGGTTGGGTTAGGTTTTAGGGTTCAAGGCTAAGGTTATAAATTAAATTTTAAATTTTTTTTTTATATATACACTAAATTTTAGGACACATCATCAGTAGTGCTCCGCAGAATCATTGGGTGTTTCAGGCCTTTAATCACTAGACACCCTCAACTGCGCGGCCAGCGCCGGGTTGATCACTCCCCGCCTGTGTCCCATAGCCAATCATCCCATTCGCCCAAGGCATGGTTTAAGATGATATTTTATTTCAAATGGGCCTGCGTTTTTTGAGTTAAATAACCATTCATTCATCCATTCATTCATTTATTTTGCTCTGATCTGATCATAGTATAATTTACTAATTGTTTTTTCAGTCCCTGTCAGTTTTGGTTACTTTATTAAACGGTAATTTATATTGGAAGCATGTTGGATCAGTCAATTTCGATTGTTTTAGACCTCCATATTGGTTGATGGATTATTATTTTTTTAATTTCTGTATTACTAAGATCAACTGATTGTATTCTAGAGCCATGTCGGTTTGGTTACTTAGATCGTTCTAGGCCTAAGTATTGATTATTGGATTATTATTTTAGTTTCTGTATTGGTGTAATCCACTGTTTGTATTTTAAAGCCCTGTCTGTTTTGCCTAATTAAGGAGAATTAAATTATATAAGGAGCATGTTCGTTCGGAACATTAAATTGTTTTAGATCTAAGTGTTGATTGACGGTTTATTGTTTTAATTACAGTCATAGAATTTTACCCTATTTTATTTATTTATTTATTTGTTTATATAAAACTGCTTTAGGCCTAAGTCTTTGTTTGATGGCTTATTGTTTTAATTACAGTCATTTAATTTCACCCTTTTGAGTAATGTTAGCTTGTTTTGTTTTGGCTACTAATGAAATGGTAATTTATATTGGAAGCATGTTGGATCCGTTGATTTCGATTGTTTTAAACCTACATATTGGTTGATGGTTTATTATTATTTATTTATTTATTTATTTATTTATTTATTTATTTATTTATTTATTTATTTATTTTCTGTATTAATAAGATCAACTGATTGTATTTTAGAGCCATGTCGGTTTGGTTAATTAGATTGTTTTAGGCCTGAGTATTGATTATTGGATTATTATTTTAGTTTCTGTATTGGTGTAACCTACTGATTGTATTTTAAAGCCCTGTCTGTTTTGCCTACGTAAGGAGAATTAATTTATATAAGGAGCATGTTTGTTCGGAACATTAAATTGTTTTAGATCTAAGTGTTTTTTGACGATTTATTGTTTTAATTACAGTCATAGAATTGTACCTTATTTTATTTATTTATTTATTTATTTGTTTATATAACAACTGCTTTAGGCGTAAGTTTTGTTTGATGGCTTATTGTTTTAATTACAGTCATTTAATTTCACCCTTTTGAGTAATGTTAGTTTGCCCAATTTGCCTAATAAAGTTTAGTTATTCTAAAGCCTGGTGGAGCGTCGGTGTTTCGGACGTCGGGTAACGTATACTTACCTTGCTCAGCCCGGAGTGACTCTTGTTAACACCGCAAGGTTTCCCCAGTCACCCGAACTGAGCCTATAGCTAAGCCTAACGCAGCGTCCTATCTAACCAAACCAGGGGTCCAGAGGTAGGTCCCGTGTAATACGTACCTCCGGATGGCCCTGGGTGGGTTACAACTCAGCGGATGGCTTGACCCTACCGTTCCTTCCTCACAAGGATTCGAACCTTCGGGAAACCATCAGGCTTCTACTGAGTTGGGCCCCTGGGGTTGAGCGTGTGCCAGCGGATTCCTTCCTACCTTACTTTACCCAAAGAGTAGTCTCGGAAGTGATCAGGCTTCTACCGAGCCTGCCGACTTGGATGTAGGAGTGGTCCCCACCCACTAGGCTCGTTCTAAGATCGATTTCCTATTATGGTAAAAAAAAAAAAATTTTGACTTATGTATTTGTAGTTGACTGAAAGGTTGGGATTCTATGCACGAGTACCAAAAAACCGCGGCGCGCTTAGCCCGACGGTTGTTAAGATGTTTTGCGTTAAGTCTGGTTTAAGTTAGGACCATGATCCTTTCTGTCTCGCATAAATTACCTTCCCTCAGCGAAACCGCATCACCCGGTATTTTATTTGGCCAAGCTAAGATGTAACCGTGTATTTTACCCCCATTCTAATGAATAGATATATTATAATCTGTGTTTCACTTGTTTACCGTATTATTATTATTGTTATTATTATTATTACTTCTCCATTTATTATGACCTTCGGCGCGAACTCTGTGTTAAAAAATGCACCTTCACTTCCTGTATCCCAGCCGTGGAAAACGCTCCAGATCGCGCAAAATAGCTGCCCTAAAATTAGATTTTCGCAGCGATTGTGTTTCCATAACCTGTCTTAATCTAACCAGGGTGTTGATTTTGCTTCGAAACGGATAATTATTATTTTTAATATTTTCCATGATTTTTTAATATTCCCGCTGTAATGACAGACCCATCACAGCTAAAGTGATCTGTGGGAGCCATCATACGCGGCACCTGATTAAGTACGCATCAGATCCATTGATAAATTTTCACGAGTGAAGTTTTGAGGTAAAAAAGCTCCCGCGCCTTCGTGTTTAAGAATGCACCCTCACTTCCGGTATCCCAGCCCTAGAAAACGCTCTAGATCGCGCAAAATAACTACCTTAGAATTAGATTTTCGCAGCGCATTGTGTTTCTATAACGTGGTCTTAATCTAATCAGGGTGTTGGTTTGTTGTCAAACCGATAATTATTATTTTTAATATTTTCCATGATTTTTAATATTCTCCGCTGTATGGGAGCCCGACCACGGCTAAAGTGATCTGTGGGGGTAATCCTACGGCACCAATAAATAACGATCGGATCCATTGATAAACTTTCACGAGTGAAGTTTTGAGGCTTAAAATAGCTCTCGGCGCGCTTCATGTTTAAGAATGCACCCTCACTTCCGGTATCCCAGCTGTGAAAAACGCTCCAGATCGCGCAAAATAGCTACCTTAAAATTATATTTTCGCAGCGATTGTGTTTCTATAACGTGTCTTAATCCAATCAGGGTGTTGGTTTTGCTTCGAAACGGATAATTATTATTTTTAATATTTTCCATGATTTTTTAATATTCTCCGCTGTATGGCAGCCCCGATCACGGCTAAAGTGATCTGTGGGAGTAATCCTACGCGGCAACTGAACAAATACGCCTGGTCCATTGATAAACTTTCACGAGTGAAGTTTTGAGGCTTAAAATAGCTCTCGGGCGCTCGTGTTTAAGAATGCACCCTCACTTCCCGGTATCCCAGCCGTGAAAAACGCCCAGATCACGCAAATAGCTACCTTAAAATTATATTTTCGCAGCGATTGTGTTTCTGTAACGTGTCTTAATCTAACCAGGGTGTTGGTTTTGCTTGAGACGGCTCCTCATTATTTTTAATATTCTCCGCCATATGACAGGTGCGATCACAGGTGCGCATCACAGCTGCAGCGACGTTTTTTACCTTAAAATTAGATTTATTATGCTTTCTATAACGTGTCCTAATCTAACCCGGTGTTGGTTTTGCTTCTAAATGGATAATATATTTTTAATATTTTCCATTATTTTTAATATTCTCCGCTGTATGACAGGCGCGATCACAGCTGAAACGATCTGTGGGAGCAATCATAAGTGCACCTGAGTAAGTACGCATCGGATCCATCGATAAAAACTTGCGTGAATAACGTTTGAGGGTTTACATAGCTGTCAGCGCGAGCTCCATGTCTAAAATTATCATTCACTTCCGGTATCTTAGGTCGTGGAAGACGCTCCAGATCACGTAAAATAACTCTCTTAAAATTAGCTCTTCGCAGCGATTATATTTCCGTTCTTTATCTTAATCCACCCAGGGTTTTGTGTTCGCTTCGACTTGGATAATTTTGGAATATTTCTCAGCAGTACGGTTTGGTGTGATGATCTATGACTGGAGGATTAGGACGTGTCCCTACTGAGGTATTTATTAATTCCCTTCATAAAAAATTATATGAGGAGTTATTTGAGAGACTAGAATGTTTATTTATCTATTTAATTTGTTTGCTTATTTATTTATACCTTTTTAATTAATTAATCTATTTGTGTATTTATTTTGGTAGTTTTGTGGTTTGTGACAGGTTTTGGATTAGTCACAGTAGTTAGGTTATGAATAGATTAGGGTTAGGTTTACATTATGCTACTTTATTTATTTATTTATTTATTCATTCATTTATTCATTCATGTTTAAGTGAACTAATAGATAAACCTGGAAATGCACAACTAAAAAATCATTCATTTCGTTTATGGTGTGGGATTAAGTTATAATTAGGGTTAGATTGCAATATGGCCATGTTTAATTATGGTACGGTTAAAGTCAAGTTATAATTTATTTTGAAAACAAAGTTTTGGGATTTTCGGTTTTAGACATCCCTACCGAAAGTGGGGGGTTTGTTGATCTTTATTTGGCTATAATTTCACCCTAAATCGGGCTTTCTTCTTTTCTTTCTCGTTTCTTTCCGGCAGGTTTTATCCTGCATGTCGGAATGAATAGATAAAGAGCAAGAAAACCCCCCCCCAAAAAAAAAAACCCCCCCCCCCCCTGGGCTAATCTACCTACCTATTCCATGGTCTCTCCATCCCCGATTAGAGGAGTGAGAGACTGGACAGGTGTGATCCATGCAGACGATCGTCGTATAACTTCATGTTTTAGACCTGCAGTTTAAGAGATGGTATCTTGTTTACCTGGGGTTAAGGTATTATTTCTGATCAGGGATTTGCTGATGGTTTTGGTTATAATCCTATGTCAATTTGGGCCTTCTTCTTATCTTCGTAGTGGAGTGTAGGAATCTTTTTAGGTTTTTGATTTTCCCAACGAGTGAGGCTTTTCTGACGTTTTTTTTGCTATAATTTTATCCCTAGTTGGGCTTTCTTCCTTTCTTCATAGTTGAATATGGGAGTCTTTTTAGATTTTGGGTATTCCTTCCTGTGTGGGGCTTTGCTGGAGATATTTTGGTTATAATTTAGAGTGATTTTTATATATCTCCATTTAGGCTTTTTTTCTTTTTTGCAGTTAAGTGTAGAGCCTAACTAGGTTTTGATTTTGTTCCTGCATGAGGTTTTGTTAATGGTATTCGATTGTAATCTAACCCCAAATTGGGCTTTCTTCTTTCTTCGTAGTTGAGTGTACGAGTTCTTTAGGTTTTTAGACATCCCTACCGAAAGTGGGGCTTTGTTGATCTTTATTTGGCTATAATTTCACCCTAAGTCTGGGCTTTCTTCTTTTTCCTTTCCGGCAGGTTTTATCCTGCATGTCGGAATGATAGGTAGAGCAGAGTAAAGAGTGGGCTACCTGTCTGGGCAGTACACTCACCATGCCTGTCTGGCTTGACTCCGCCCACCTATTCCATGGTCTCTATCCCCGATTAGAGGAGTGAGAGACTGGACAGGTGTGATCCATGCAGACGCATCGTCGTGGATATATTTATGTTTTATCCCTGCAGTTTGAGAGATGGTATTTTGTTTACCTGGGGTTAAGGTATTATTTCTGATCAGGGATTTGCTGATGGTTTTGGTTATAATCCTATGTCAATTTGGGCCTTCTTCTTATCTTCGTAGTGGAGTGTAGGAATCTTTTAAGGTTTTGGATTTTTCCCAACGAAGTGAGGCTTTTCTTGACGCTTTTTTTGCTGTAATTTTATCCCTAGGTTGGGCTTTCTTCCTTTCTTCATAGTTGAATATGGGAGTCTTTTTAGATTTTGGGTATTCTTTCCTGTGTGGGGGCTTTGCTGGAGATATTTTGGTTATAATTTAGAGTGATTTTTATATCTCCATTTAGGCTTTTTTCTTTTTATTTGCAGTTAAGTGTGGAGCCTAACTAGGTTTTGATTTTGTTCCTGCATGAGGTTTTGTTAATGGTATTCGGTTATAATCTAACCCCAAATTGGGCTTTTCTTCTTCTTCGTAGTTGAGTATACGCAGCTCTTTTAGGTTTTAGACATCACTACCGATTGGGGCTTTGTTGATATTTATTTGGCTATAATTTCACCCTAAGTTGGGCTTTCTTCTTTTCTTCATTCTTCTTTCCGACGGTTTCATCCTGCATTTCGAACGACTGGTTAAGCAGAATAAAGAATGGGCTACCTGTCTGGGCAGTACATTCACCATGCCTGTCTGGGCTTGTTTCCGCTCACCAATCCAAGAATCTCTCCACCCCCAATCCAAAAGGGTAGGAGAGACCCATAGTCTCCCCACCCCCAACCAAAAAGGATGGGAGACTGGACAGGTGTGATCGATGGACATGATTGTTGTAAAAGCTCATGGTCCACCAACAACTAAGACTACTTTGACTCAGATAGCATGCTTGGTCCGGCTCTGGCTGGGTTAGGTTTTTGGGTAAGAATACAATGATCCCCCCATCACAAATTCATTGGCGGGTTGAATAGGGGACCAAGGAAAGTGCACGGGCCGGGCGCTTGTTAAGCGGTGTAGTTAGTTCCCTGTAGCAGACCCGGCTTGGCGCCCGCTGATTTAACAAATCCAATCGAGTCTAACCCGATTAGGTTTTATAGTTGGTGGATCACAAGCTATTCCCCAATGGGCTGTGGAGATGGTATTCAGTTGGAGGTGGTTCTTAGATGTCTAGGGTTAAGATGGTCGTACCGCTTGAGGTTTCACTGTTGACATTTGGCTGTAACCCTCCCGGCGTTGGGCTTTTTTTTATTCCCAGCTGGGTGTGGAAGTTATTCTGGTTTAAGTCATTCTTCCTGAGTAAGGTTTTTCCTGACCTGCTTAGAGCAGTAGTTCGGGCTAAACTTTTATGGATTAGGATCAGGTTATTTATTTGTTAATTTCTCTATTTTGTGTCGGTGTGTGTAAATACTGGGTAGAAGGTTGAGTCTCATTAACCTGTTGCTTAGCCCGTCGGATTGATTTCTGGTTTTGACTTTAATTCGTTTAGATGTTGTAGCTGTGCTTCCTGATGTCGTGAATCCTAGGGAGTATTTGGAGAAGTTGAGAAATGGGTCCAAGTTGTGGGTACTTAGGGTTAGGGTTTATGGTTAATTTTTAGAGTTCAGGTTGAATTTTTAGGGATCGGAGCTACAGTTTAGCTGCACTGGTTATGATTAGGCGTTTAGTTAGGCTTTAGGTTCAGAGCCGCGTTATGGTTAGGTTAGGGTTTAGGTTAGGGTTTAGGTCAGGATTAGGGGTTTAGGTTGAGTTTTCGGGTCTGAGCTAAAGTTAAAGTGACGGTTATGGTTAGGATTTAGGTTAGGTTTAGGTTAGGCTTTTAGGGTTAGGGTTAGGTTAGGTCAGGTCAGGGGTTAGTTAGGGTTAGGTTTTTGGAATACAATGATCCCCATCACAAATCATGCGTGGTTGAATAGGGACCAAGGGTTAGGGGTTTGGGTTTAGGTTAGGCAGTTTAGGTTGGTTTAAGTGGTGGATGAAGGGTGGCAGTTCAAGGCCAAGGTCATGGCAGGCCAGGTCAGGAGGCCAGGCCAGGCAGGCAGGCCAGGCCAGGCCAGCCAGGCAGGCCAGGTAGGCCAGGCCAGGCCAGGCAGGCAGGCAGGCAGGCAGGCAGCAGGCAGGCCAGGCCAGGCCAGGCCAGGCCAGGCCAGGCCAGGCAGGCCAGGCAGGCAGGCCAGGCCAGGCCAGGCAGGCAGGAGGCCAGGCCAGGCAGGCAGCAGGCAGGCGGGAGGGCTTGCAGGCCAGGCCAGGCCAGGCAGAGGCCAGCAGGCCAGCCAGGCAGGCAGGCAGGCCAGGCAGGCCAGGCCATCAGGCAGGCAGGAGGCAGGCCAGGCCAGGCAGGCAGGCAGGCCAGCAGGAGGTCAGGAGGCCAGGCAGGCAGGCCAGGACAGGCAGGCAGGCAGGCCAGGCAGGCCAGGCCAGGCCAGGCCAGGCCAGGCAGGCCAGCAGGCAGCCAGGCAGCAGGCAGGCCAGGCAGGCAGGACCAGGCAGGCAGGCAGGCCAGGCAGGAGGCAGCAGGCAGGCCAGGCCAGGCCAGGGTCAGGCCAGGCCAGGCCAGGCCAGGCCAGGCCAGGGTCAGGCCAGGCCAGGCCAGGCCAGGCCAGGCCAGGCCAGGCCAGGCCAGGCCAGGCCACAGGCCAGGCCAGGCCAGGGCCAGGCCAGGTCAGGCCAGGCCAGGCCAGGCCAGGCCAGGCCAGGCCAGGCCAGGCCAGGCGTCAGGCCAGGCCACAGGCCAGGCCAGGCCAGGCCAGGCCACAGGCCAGGCCAGGCCAGGCCAGGCCAGCCAGGCCAGGCCAGGCCAGGCCAGGCCACAGGCCAGGCCAGGCCAGGCCAGGCGCCAGGCCAGGCCAGGCCAGGCCAGGCCAGGCCGCCGAGCCAGGCCAGGTCAGCGGCAGGCCAGGCCAGGCAGGCCAGGCCATCAGGCCAGGCCAGCCAGGCCAGGCCAGGCCAGGCCAGGCCAGGCCAGGCCAGGCCAGGCACAGGCAGGCCATCAGGCAGGCCAGGCCAGGCCAGGCCAGGCCAGGCCAGGCCAGGCCAGGCCAGGCCAGGCCAGGCCAGGCCAGGCCAGGCCAGGCCAGGCCAGGCCAGGCCAGGCCAGGCCAGGCCAGCCAGGCCAGGCCAGGCCAGGCCAGGCCAGGCCAGGCCAGGCCAGGCCAGGCCAGGCCAGGCCAGGCCAGCCAGGCCAGGGCCAGCCAGGTCAGGCCAGGCCAGGCCAGGCCAGGCCAGGCCAGGCCAGGCCAGGCCAGGCCAGGCCAGGCCAGGCCAGGCCAGGCCAGG
The DNA here is from genome assembly GCA_012411365.1 of Ameiurus melas. Lineage (NCBI taxonomy): Eukaryota > Metazoa > Chordata > Actinopteri > Siluriformes > Ictaluridae > Ameiurus > Ameiurus melas. The sequence goes on from CM022778.1 coordinate 18,267,312, forward strand.
TCAGGCCAGGCCAGGCCAGGCCAGGCCAGGCCAGGCCAGGCCAGGCCAGGCCAGGCCAGGCCAGGCCAGGCCAGGCCAGGCCAGGCCAGGCCAGGCCAGGCCAGGCCAGGCCAGGCCAGGCCAGGCCAGGCCAGGCCATCAGGCCAGGCCAGGCTCAGGCCAGGCCAGGCCAGGCCAGGCCAGGCCAGGCCAGGCCAGGCCAGGCCAGGCCAGGCCAGGCCAGGCCAGGCCAGGCCAGGCCAGGCCAGGCCAGGCCAGGCCAGGCCAGGCCAGGCCAGGCCAGGCCAGGCCAGGCCAGGCCACAGGCCAGGCCAGGCCAGGCCAGGCCAGGCCAGGCCAGGCCAGGCCAGGCCAGGCCAGGCCAGGCCAGGCCAGGCCAGGCCAGGCCAGGCCAGGGCCAGGCCAGGCCAGGCCAGGCCAGGCCAGGCCAGGCCAGGCCAGGCCAGCCAGGCCAGGCCAGGCCAGGCCAGGCCAGCCAGGCCAGGCCAGGCCAGGCCAGGCAGGCCAGGCGCCAGGCCAGGCCAGGCCAGGCCAGCGTCAGGCCAGGCCAGGCCAGGCCAGGCCAGGCCAGGCCAGGCCAGGCCAGGCCAGGCCGCCAGGCCAGGCCAGGCCAGGGCAGGCCCGCGCCAGGCGTCAGGCAGGCCAGGCCAGGCCAGGCCAGGCCAGGCCAGGCCAGGCCAGGACCAGGGGCGCCAGGCCAGGCACAGGCAGGCCAGGCCAGGCCAGGCCAGGCCAGGCAGGCCAGGCCAGGCCAGGCCTCAGGCCAGGCCAGGCCAGGCCAGGCCAGGCCAGGCCAGGCCAGGCCAGGCCAGGCCAGGCGGCGAGGCAGGCCAGGCGCAGCCAGGCCAGGCCAGGCCAGGCCAGGCCAGGCCAGGCCAGGCCAGGCCAGGCCAGGCCAGGCCAGGCCAGGCCAGGCCAGGCCAGGCCAGGCCAGGCCAGGCCAGGCCAGGCCAGGCCAGGCCAGGCCAGGCCAGGCCAGGCCAGGCCAGGCCAGGCCAGGCCAGGCCAGGCCGCCAGGCCAGGCCAGGCCAGGCCAGGCCAGGCCAGGCCAGGCCAGGCCAGGCCAGGCCAGGCCAGGCCAGGCCAGGCCAGGCCAGGCCAGGCCAGGCCAGGCCAGGCCAGGCCGCCAGGCCAGGCCAGGCCAGGCCAGGCCGCAGGAGGCCAGGCCAGGCCAGGCCAGGCCAGGCCAGGCCAGGCCAGGCTTCAGGCAGGCCAGGCCAGGCCAGAGGCAGGCCAGCCAGCCAGGGGCCAGCCGGCCAGGCCAGCCAGGCAGCCAGGCAGGTCAGGCAGGCCAGGCCAGGCCAGGCCAGGCAGGCCAGGCCAGGCCAGGCCACAGGCCAGGCCAGGCCAGGCCAGGCCAGGCCAGGCCAGGCCAGGCCAGGCCAGGCCAGGCCAGGCCAGGCCAGGCCAGGCCAGGCCAGGCCAGGCCACAGGCCAGGCCAGGCCAGGCCAGGCCAGGCCAGGCCAGGCCAGGCCAGGCCAGGCCAGGCCAGGCCAGGTCAGGCCAGGCCAGGCCAGGCCAGGCCAGGCCAGGCCAGGCCAGGCCAGGCCAGGCCAGGCAGGCCTAAGGCAGGCAGGCCAGGCCAGCCAGGCAGGAGGCAGGAGGCCAAGGAGGCCAGGCAGCAGGCCAGGCCAGGCCAGCAGGCCAGGCCAGGCCAGGCCAGGCCAGGCCAGGCCAGGCCAGGCCAGGCCAGGCCAGGCAGGCCAGGCCAGGCCAGGCCAGGCTCAGTCAGGCAGGCCAGGCAGCCAGGCAGGCCAGGCCAGGCAGGCCAGGCCAGGCCAGGCCAGGCCAGGCCAGGCCAGGCCAGGCCAGGCCAGGTCAGGCCAGGCCAGGCCAGGCCAGCCAGGCCAGGCCAGGCCAGGCCAGGCCAGGCCAGGCCAGGCCAGGCCAAGGCCAGGCCAGGCCAGGCCAGGCCAGGCCAGGCCAGGCCAGGCCAGGCCAGGCCAGGCCAGGCCAGGCCAGGCCAGGCCAGGCCAGGCCAGGCCAGGCCAGGCCAGGCCAGGCCAGGCCAGGCCAGGCCAGGCCAGGCCAGGCCAGGCCAGGCCAGGCCAGGCCAGGCCAGGCCAGGCCAGGCCAGGCCAGGCCAGGCCAGGCCAGGCCAGGCCAGGCCAGGCCAGGCCAGGCCAGGCCAGGCCAGGCCAGGCCAGCCAGGCCAGGCCAGGCCAGGCCAGGCCAGGCCAGGCCAGGCCAGGCCAGGCCAGGCCAGGCCAGGCCAGGCCAGGCCAGGCCAGGCCAGGCCAGGCCAGGCCAGGCCAGGCCAGGCCAGGCCAGGCCAGGCCAGGCCAGGCCAGGCCAGGCCAGGCCAGGCCAGGCCAGGCCAGGCCAGGCCAGGCCAGGCCAGGCCAGGCCAGGCCAGGCCAGGCCAGGCCAGGCCAGGCCAGGCCAGGCCAGGCCAGGCCAGGCCAGGCCAGGCCAGGCCAGGCCAGGCCAGGCCAGGCCAGGCCAGGCCAGGCCAGGCCAGGCCAGGCCAGGCCAGGCCAGGCCAGGCCAGGCCAGGCCAGGCCAGGCCAGGCCAGGCCAGGCCAGGCCAGGCCAGGCCAGGCCAGGCCAGGCCAGGCCAGGCCAGGCCAGGCCAGGCCAGGCCAGGCCAGGCCAGGCCAGGCCAGGCCAGGCCAGGCCAGGCCAGGCCAGGCCAGGCCAGGCCAGGCCAGGCCAGGCCAGGCCAGGCCAGGCCAGGCCAGGCCAGGCCAGGCTTGGGGTTACAAGGCAAGGCAAGGCAAGGCAAGGGCAAGGGCAAGGCGCACAAGTACAAGCAGCACACTGCAAGGGGTACAGGCACCCTTGCTTACTAATAAACACCCACCTCGCGCCTAACTCCCTGCCTACCGCTACAGCAACACCCACCTAACCTCTAACTTGCTACACACAAGGGCAACACCCACTCAGCTTCTAACCCTGCCTACCGACAGCAACACCCCACCCGCCTCTAACTCCCGCTCTACCACATATAAACACCCACCCGGCCTCCCCAACCCCTAAGCCTACCGATCACAAACACCTACACTCCGCCAACTCCTGCCTTAATGCTACAACACCCCACCCCGCCTCTAACTCCCTGCCTACTGTCATAAACACCCACTCCCCGTCAACCCCCATGCTTCATCACAGGTCATAAACACATCACCACGCTTGCTAACTCCCTGTTTACCACATATAAACAACACCTAATGCTAATTCCTGACCCTCTACTGGTCATAAACTCTCAACCCCCTTACTAACCCTGCCTTACCTGCCATAAACACTCATATCACCCGCCCTAACTCCTGCCTCACCACGCCATAAACACTACCCCCTCTAACCCCTACCTCAACTGCCCTAAAACACCCACTCCGTGCCCTAACCCCGCTCTACCCCATAAACACCCATATAATTCACCTCTACCAACCTGCTCTGGCCCGGCCATAAACACCTAGCATCCCTCCCCAACTCCTGCCCACCGCCCACACATAAACACCCACCCGCCTCTAACCCCTCTACCACTATATAAACACCCACCTCACCAACCTAAGTACAATAAACACCCACACTCTCAACCCCCCTACTATAAACACCCACTAACTCCCGCCTACCACACATAAACACCAATTCTCAACCCCTGCCTCACCGCACAATAAACACCCAAAAAAACCTATAATATATAACCTAACTCCTACCCCACAAACACCCACCTCCCCAACCCTCCTCCCACCCTATAACCCCCAATTTACCCATAGTAAACACCCCACCTAACTCCATACACATAACACCCAATTCTAACCCTGCCTATCCATATTACAGGCAACACCCACTCCGCTTCTAACCTCCCCTACATGTATATAACAACACCCACTCCCCAAGTTCTAACCTCCTGCATCATCATTATAAACACCCACCCCCCAACCCTCCCTACAGAGTAAACACTACCCTAACCCCGCTAACAAACCACTATATAACACCATACCCAACTTACACAAACATAAACCCCCCCCCCTCTAACCCCTACCTACAAACACCCTATATATACTCATTTCCCCACCCCCCTACCGCTATATAAACACCTACATCATCAGTACCCTTCAAAATAAATACCACCTTACTACACTCCCCCCACTACACATAAAACCACTCCTAACTCCCTGCCTACCGCCATAACACCCACTCCGCTTCTAACCTCCT
>CM022778.1:18291467-18298967 GCA_012411365.1 Ameiurus melas
AATATCATTTTTTTCTTCTCAGACTAGGTTGAAGTCTCCAGCGATGAAGTTTGAAGAGAAATAGCTTTACTGTTCCCTCTGTATCAGCTGCTCAAATCTGTCACTCAAGATTTTTCTCTTTTATTAACGAAGCCTGGCAAAGTGCTCTGCTCCCCAAAACCCCAGGAAGGATTTCACTCCTCTAAAACCATTTCATTTCCCATCTTTCTTACTTCCTTTATTCTTAACAGAAGTCCGGTGTACTTGTTTTGAAGAACGTCACAGTGAAACCACAGGGTCATCCGGGGACGCAGTGAGACTCTTTTCGTTCTTTATTGTTTTTCTTCTGATTTTTTTTTCTGTAAAATTCATGAACACATTATCCAGTCTCTCTCTCTCCCCCCCTCTCTTTCTCTCTCTCTCTCTCTCTCTCTCTCTCTCTCTCTCTCTCTCTCTCTATCTCTCTCTGTCTGTCTGTCTGTCTGTGTCTCTGTTTGTCTGTCTGTCTGTCTCTTTGTCTGTTTCTCTGTCTCTCTGTCTCTCTGTTTGTCTGTCTGTCTGTCTGTCTCTTTGTCTGTTTCTCTGTCTCTCTGACTGTCTGTCTGTCTGTCGGTCGGTCTGTGTCTCTCTCTGTGTGTGTCTGTCTGCCCCATGTCTCGTCCCTCCCCGTGTGTTTTAACAGTAATGGAGATGTGAGCTGAGTGTCGAGCTGCTCTGTGGCTGCGATTACTGAAATGAAAAATTCTGCTGGCTTTCAGGCTGTTCTGCGAAATTCATCCAGATTTAGAAGCTTCTCTTCTCTCATTCTCTCCCCACATCCCTCCATCCCTCCATCCCCCCTCCTCCACCCCAGTCTCATTTTGCCTGTTCTGATTGGCTGTGTCATGTCTTCCCTTCCTTTGGGGGATAATTCCATTTTTCGAGATGATCTACAGCACATCTGAGTCGATAATACTGACCCCTCCCTGATTTTCCCATTTTACTCTGTTCTTTCTTCTCTCTCTCTCTTTCTCTTTTGTTGTTTTGTTCCTTTGTTATTTAGCTGAGATGGAGGCACAAAATGTACAGGCTTAGAGGAACCAATCTCTGTCTCTCTCTCTCTCTCTCTCTCTCTCTCTCTCTGTCTGATCATGTGTTGTTGTAATATGAATATTATTAACATAATAATATCAGCGTAATTTATTCAGAATATATAATTTCACACACCTCCATCTGTTCCTAAAACTTGTTGAACCTGATGAGAGAGAGAAAGAGAGAAATGGATGGATGAATGAAGGTGAATATGAACAGGCTCACTATAACACAGTGGGAATTCATTTAGCGCCGTCAGTCTACCGAGCCAGACTCACATTCTACAGCCTTCAGCGTCTGACTCTAATCTGATGGTGTGTTGCTTTGACATTCAGCTGCTGCCCTGAGACGTTCGTTTTACTGGATTATTGTGGAGGATTTATTAAATCCAAAACACACACTAAGGCTGATCCATGACAACACACAACAACCAGCCAATTATGTGTATTGTTTTCTCCTTTCCAAGTTAAGTACAGGCTTTAGTACTTGTTTATTGACTTACTGACTTACTGATTCACTGACTTACTGACTTACTGATTCACTGACTTACTGATTCACTGACTTACTGATTCACTGACTTACTGACTTACTGATTCACTGACTTACTGATTCACTGACTTACTGATTCACTGACTTACTGATTCACTGACTTACTGATTCACTGACTTACTGACTTACTGATTCACTGACTTACTGATTCACTGACTTACTGATTCACTGACTTACTGATTCACTGACTTACGACTTACTGATTCACTGACTTACTGATTCACTGACTTACTGACTTACTGATTCACTGACTTACTGATTCACTGACTTACTGATTCACTGACTTACTGATTCACTGACTTACTGATTCACTGACTTACTGATTCACTGACTTACTGATTCACTGACTTACTGATTCACTGACTTACTGACTTATTATTCACTGACTTACTGATTCGCGACTTACTGATTCACTGACTTACTGGCTTACAGATTCACTGACTTACTGATTACTGACTTTTGACTTACTGATTCACTGACTTACTGATTCACACACATACACACACACACACACACACACACACACACACACACACACACACACACACACACACACACACACAAAAAAAAAAAAAAAAAAAAAAAAAAAAAAAAAAAAAACTCCTCCTTTCCAAGTTAAGGATACAGGCTTTGGTACTTGTTTATTGACTTACTGACTTACTGATTCACTGACTTACTGATTCAGTGAATTACTGATTACTGATTCACTGACTTACTGATTCAGTGACTTACTGATTCACTGACTTACTGATTCACTGACTTACTGATTCAGTGACTTACTGATTCACTGACTTACTGATTCACTGACTTACTGATTCACTGACTTACTGATTCAGTGACTTACTGATTCACTGACTTACTGGTTCACGCACACACACACACACACACACACACACACACACACACACACACACACACTCACACACACACACACACACACTCACACACACACTCACACACACACACACTCATAAACACACACACACTCACACACACACACACACTCATAAAATACACAGACTCACACACACACACATATGTGATGTTTGTGTTTGCATTAAAGTACCACGTGTAAACAAGAGAAAACACACCCACTTTCAGGAAGTGATGGAAGTGATGTTACTCCTGAAACATTTCACAGAATAAAGTCATTTTATTAGAAACCTGCTGTTTCAGCTAAACCGGCAAACCTTTTTGGTTCTTATTTTATGACATTATGTGTGTAGCGGTGATGGAGTCACAGCTCTTACTGAAGGTCGAGGTGCTGTGATGGATTTACACACACACACACACACACACACAACATACACACACACACACACAAACACACACTCATACACACACTCACACAACAACACACACACACACTCACACACCTCACACACACACACACACACACTCACACACACACTCACATACACACAACAACTCATACACACTAACACACACACACACACACACACACACACACAACACATACACTCACATACACACACACACACACAATTACACACACACACACAACACACTCTTTTCACAAAAAAAAACACATACCTACACACACACACACACACACACACACACACACACACACACACACACTCTCACCGCTGGCCCTCTGCCTGAAGACGTGACGGGGATGTAGTGAGGTGTGTTTGAAATTCACACCAGGTTTGTGCTGATGTCATCTGGCTGAGACGATGTCGGTATGACCTTACAGTAAAAAACACACACACACACAACACACACACACACACACAACACACACACACACACTCAGATGCTTTCTGCTGAACCAATTAACCTTTCTACAGAAGATTATGGAGAGGTGAGCTGTCACTGTCAAAGATCAGAAGAAGTGACAGATAGAAAGAGAGAGAGAAAGAGAGTAGGAGAGAGAGAGGGAGAGAAAGTCCAATGACTCAGCATTGGAATGATAGTCCTGAGTAAAATATTACTGGAACCTTCTGCATCTATAATTCAGCTCTCAGCTAATATCGTTCACATTGTCTTCTCACTGTAGATTCACTGTCTTCTCATCGTCTTCTCACTGTCTTCTCACTGTCTTCTCACTGTAGATTCACTGTCTTCTCATCGTCTTCTCATTGTCTTCTCACTGTAGATTCACTGTCTTCTCATTGTCTTCTCATCGTCTTCTCACTGTCTTCTCACTGTCTTCTCACTGTAGATTCACTGTCTTCTCATCGTCTTCTCACTGTAGATTCGTCTTCTCACTGTCTTCTCACTGTCTTCTCACTGTAGATTCACTGTCTTCTCATTGTCTTCTCACTGTAGATTCACTGTCTTCTCATCGTCTTCTCACTGTCTTCTCACTGTCTTCTCATCGTCTTCTCACTGTCTTCTCACTGTAGATTCACTGTCTTCTCATCGTCTTCTCACTGTAGATTCACTGTCTTCTCACTGTCTTCTCATCGTCTTCTCACTGTAGATTCACTGTCTTCTCGTTGTCTTCTCACAGGAAAAACCACTAATAATCCATCAGACATGTTTCTTAAAGATTCAGCATGTGACTGATCCAGGGTGATGAGAGAGAGAGAGGACCAGTGACAGGTGAAGGTGTATTCCTCTCCCACTCCATCACTGCCACATCATTTTCACTCTCTTTCTCTGTATCTTTCATTCTCTCGTTCTCTCACCACATTCTTTCTGTCATTATTATTTAACCTTTGTCTTCATTGTCTTTTCTTTCTCTCCATCTCTCATCCCTTGTCTTTTTGTTCTCTCCAGATCGTTCAAGCTCTCATTCTTTCCATGTCACATTCTCTTCACCTTTTTTCATTTCGTTCTGTTCCATCTTTCACACACATTCCTTCATTCTGTTTGGATCTTTCTTTCTACCCCATTCTAATGATGACTCATTCTCTCTCTCTCTCTTCTCTCTCTCTCTCTCTCTCTCTCTCTCACACACACACACACGGCCTCTGTCAGTAATGTATTGTTGTGGATTCTGTCTCCCGCGGAGTGATATTGTGTGTGTGTGTGTGCATGCATTAGTGAGGAGGACATTAGCATTAGCGCCACGGGGACCCTCAGACGAGCGGTGTCCCGAGCAGCTCCTCGTATTAAAGCCAGCTGTAATGGAGGACAGGAGTCATGTGTAAAGATGAGACGCTGCCCGGCAGGGGAACAAATCAAAAGCCACAAATTACACTCCATCAGACTAAAGCAGTCGATCACAGAGCTGACTCGGCCCTCGGGCTACAGCTTGTACCATCTGCTCATTACACTGTGCACTACAGCACACGGCAAACTCACTAATGCACCACTACTGCTGTCGAGTCTGCATTTAAACACCTTCATCTTCACCTTCACACCAAAGAAAGGGATCGCAGAGTGGGCGGGGCCAGCTAGTTCAATTAGCTAGATAACTAACAAACACTAATGCTAGTGCTAACTGTATTTGCAATGCATAATTAAAGAGGTGCCAGGGTGTGTTCATATGGTGTGTGTCAGGGAGTGTGTTTTACCCATAATGCACTGTGAGCAACAAGTGTGTAATGAAAAAACACGTGTGTGTTATCTTGGCGCTGGAGGTCACATGGTTTAGGGACTTTGTGTCCTCTATCAGGATTTAGCGTTATGATTTATGTAAATATTACACTAATTGTTAATGAGCTGATTAGCGATCAGGCTACAGTGGAGTTAAGTAGTGTAAAGTTCTGACATCAGACAGGAGGATTGGCCAGACTGCTAACAGAACCACACAGCGTGCCATCTGCGTCTCCGGGGAGCGTTAGCCAAGCCCAGATTTAATCACTCAGTCAGAAGGGTGACGGAGCCGAGTGCCAATCTGATTAGCTCTGCAGCGCTTAAAAGGGACACGGCCGAGCGCCAGGAAGGTAGCAACACCGCTTTATCAGCATGTAGATGATGATGAAGCGCGGCAGATCACTCGGGCAAAAGCTCAGGAAAGACCGCTGTAAAGACGAGAGAGACGGCAGTGGAGTGGCACTCGGGGAAATGAACAGAGCCTGAAAAACTGCAGAAAGTCTCAGAGCCAGGAAAAGTAATCAATCACAGAGTGCTGAGCTCTAGAGTACATCCTCACCAACTCCAACACACACACACACACACACACACACACACACACATCCCCAAACACACACACACACACACACACACACACACCAACCCCAACACAACACACACACACACACATCCCCAACACACACACACACATCCCAACACACATTCCTACTTTACACACACACACACATCCCCACACACATCCCCAACAACACACACACACACACATCCCCAACACACACACATCACCAACCCCAACACACCCCACACACACACACCCACAACACACACATCCCCAACTCACACACACACACACACATCCCAACCCCAACACACATCACACATCCCTACATCCAACACACACACACACACAACACACAACACACACATCCCAACACACACCCACACATCCCACACACCCCACACACACACACACACACACATCCCCAACCCCAACACACACACACATCTATACACACACATCCCCAACACACACACATCCCCAACAAACACACACACACCCCAAAAACACACACATCCCCAAACACACACACACATCCCAACACACACACATCCCACACATCAACCCCACACACACACACACACACACATTCCCAACCCCAACACACATCACAACCTTACACACACACAGACACACACATCCCACACACACATCCCCAACCCCAACACACACACACACATCCAAACAAACACAACTAACCCCATCACCCACAAACACCAACCCCTAACACAAAAAAAAAACACACACATCCCAACACATCCCCACACACACACATCCCAACCCCAACACACACACACTCCCCAACACATCCTCAACACCCACACACACATCCCCACACACACATCCCCAACACACACACATCCCCACATCCCTGGCCACACCCCAACACACACACACACACATCCCCAACACACACACCCCCACACACACACATCTACCCTACACACACACACATCCCCAACACACACACACATCTCCAGCCTTACACACACACACATCCCAAAAATACACACACACACACACATCCCACACACCCATCCACACACACACACACATCCCCAACACACACATCAAGCCCAACACACACACACACATCCCACACACATCCCCAACACACACAAGCCCAACACACACACATCCTTCTTTTATTTACACACACACACACATCCCCAACACATCTCAACTCACACACATACCAACCCACACACACACAAACACACACACACATCACAAACACACACACATCCCCAACCCCAAACACACACACACACACACATACACATCCCCAACACACAACACACACACATCCCCAACACACACACACACCATCACATCCTCAACTCCACACACACACACACATCCTCACTCACACACATCTCAACCCCACCACACACACACACACACACACCACACACATGCACATACCCCAACAAACACAACACACACATCCCCAACACACACACACACACAGAGGATATATACAGCTCTATGTTTTCCTCGTTAATTGTGTGTGTGTTGTGTGTGTGTGTGTGTGTGTGTGTGTGTGGGTAAACAAAAGAAGGAATCTCCTGTAGGAGGCACTGTTACCCCATGGATAAAACACCTCACACTCTGTCTCTGTTTCTGTCTTACTGATATAAAGAAAACATAATGAAAGAGTGAAAGGAACCGAAACCCAACAGTAAAAGACAGACAGTAAAATACGTAAATTATTGATTTAGACTGAGTTTCTTGATTTCTTGATGTGTGTACATTGTGTTCTTGTGCTCAGAGAAACTGTGTGTGTGTGTGTGTGTGTGTGAAGTATTGATAGTGATATTGAGTTAGTAAAT
>CM022778.1:18306467-18311467 GCA_012411365.1 Ameiurus melas
CGTTAGTGTCGTTAGTGTGAGTTAGTGTGAGTTAGTGTCGTTGGTGTGCGTTAGAGTGAGTTAGAGTGAGTTAGTGTGAGTTTGTGTGAGTTAGTGTGGGGTGTGCGTTTAGTGTGCGTTAGTGTGAGTTAGTGTGAGTTAGTGTGAGTTAGTGCAGGTTAGGTGTGCGTTAGTGTGAGTTAGTGTGAGTTAGTGTGCGTTAGGTGAGTTAGTGTGAGTTAGTGTGAGTTAGTGTGAGGTTAGTGTGTCGTTGAGTGTGCGTTAGGGAGTGCGTTAGTGTGCGTTAGTGTGAGTTAGTGTGAGTTAGTGTGCGTTAGTGTGCGTTAGAGTGAGTTAGTGTGAGTTAGTGTGCGTTAGTGTGCGTTAGTGTGAGTTAGTGTGAGTTAGTGTGCGTTAGAGTGCGTTAGTGTGAGTTAGTGTGAGTTAGTGTGCGTTAGTGTGAGTTAGTCTGATCCATGTACAGTCTGATCCAGGAATTTTAAGAGGAAAAACCATTTTGAAAGACATTCGATCGTCTATTCACCCCCCCAACTCTCTCTCTCTCTCTACGCTTTCATTTCTCCCCAGCAGCTGTTTCTTCTGCTCCTCTTTGGCACAAGTTTTATTTTTCACCTCCAACATCTGATCCAGTGTGTGTGTGTGTGTGTGTGTGTGTGTGTGTGTGTTTTGTTGTGTGTGTGTGTGTGTGTGTGTGTTTCCCCAGTGGAGCACAGTTTAATTGTTGGCTCTCCAGGTTTCTGCCGAGGCAATCCATCAACATTCTGTTGAGTGTGTGTGTGTGTGTGTGTGTGTGCGTGTGTGTGTCTGCGTGCGCGTGCGTGTGTGTCTGCGTGCGCGTGCGTGTGTGTGTGTGTGTGTGTGTGTGTGCGCGTGTGTGTGTGTTGGAAGTATTGTTTCTTTCTGGAGTGGAGTCCAAAATCGGTTTATGCTTTTGGCCCAATTTGTCTCTCTCTCTCTCTGTGCTTGTGTGCATGTCTGCTGTGTGTGTCTACCACTTGGTGGTGCTGTGGTATCATTAAGAGCCTCTGTACTTCCTTTGTATTACACACACACTCACACCTACACAGCATTATATATAACCTGTATCACCTCCATTACTGTTGCTAACACACCAGCGCTGCTTGTTCCCATCACAGTTATTGTCTCTGCTCTATACTGTACCACAGATGTTAGAGATTAGCCTCATGCTAATCATACTAATCAGTCACACTAATCAACATACTAAAGCATTAGCATCTGGATAACAGATGTTGTGGGACTAGTCCAAAGTTAATGCTAACAGGTGATCAGATCTTTCATCTCCAGTTAAATAAATCCCGATGATAGCACCTGGATTATAAATACAGTGTAATTAGTATTAGCTTTAAAAAGGTAAATAAGTTAAAATACATATATAATACACATACCGTCTGATTAGCATTATTTTAATACAATATTGGCCACACTTAGAAATCTACATAAAGCAAATGGTGAGTAATAATCAAATACAAGGAACTAAAACTAGTGCATAAAGACTGATAATTAGCTAAAATAAACTAAAATTAGAGGGAAAATGTGTGAGGGAGCCGTAGTGATACAACTAAACCTAGATGCCCACAGTAAACGAAACCCATTTGGGTTCTGTTTTTAAGATAATTGTGGCTTTATCTATTTTAAGAGTGGATGTAGGTTACAATAATTTACAGTAATTTACAGTAATTTGTCAGAGGAAGATCTGCCCCATTCTGTAGCCTTCATTATTCGTGATACCAACAAAGAGCCTGCACCTTTTGATTGAAGCAGACATGGCCAACCATAAAAGACCAAAAGTTCACTCAGGTATGGTGGTGCAAGACCATTCCATGCTTAAAACAGGTAGATAGATAGATAGATAGATAGATAGATAGATAGATAGATAGATAGATAGATAGATAGATAGATAGATAGATAGATAGATAGATAGATAGATAGATAGATAGATAGATAGATAGATAGATAGATAGATAGATAGAGTACTTTATCGATCTCGAATCCCTCTTGTTGCTGCATTCTACTGGAACATCCAGACAGTAATCCAACCTAGAGGTGTTAGTAGAGCTATCCTAGTAATATTATCTACATGAGCTTCAAATGAAAGACTGGAGTCAATAATCACACCAAGGTCTTTTACTGCTGCACATGATGAAACAGAAAGGGCATACAGAGTTACTATATAATTAGAAAGCTTACTTCTAGCTGCATGTGTTCCTAGTAGAAATACACTACAATGCAAAAAGTATATGGACACGTAACCAACACAATTATATCCGGGGATTAGTGATTAGCTGTAAGATTGTTAGTGAGGTTGAAGTCAGGTGCTGATGTTGATGTAAGGAGACTCCAGTTCCAGTTCATCCTAAAGGTGATGAGTCAGTGGGGTTCAGGTCAGCTTTCTGTGCAGGACACTCAAGTTCTACCACCTTCTTCCAACCCTTACACACCATATCTTCATGGAGCTCACTTTGTGCACGGAGACATCGTCATGCTGGAACAGTGTTTGGGTTCCTCTTAGTTCCACCGAAGGGAAACTGTAAAGCTACAGCATTGAGAGATGTTCTATACAACCATGCTCTTCAAACTTTGTGGCAACACTTTGGGGAAGACCCACATATGGGTGTGATGTTTAGGGGTGCACATATTTTAACCATATAGTGTATTTCAGTCTTGTCAGAATTAAGTAAATGGAAGTCAATAAGTGTCTAATGTCCTTCACACATTCCTCAACTTCATTAAGCTGCTGTCTGTCGTCTGGCTTTGCTGGAACATACAGCTGTGTATCATCAGCACAACAGCGGAAGATAATACCATGTTTACGAATAATTTGTCCCAGAGGTACAACAAAAGAGCAGTGGGCCTAAAAGAGAACCTTGTGGAACACCAAACTTTACTTTAGTGTGAATAGAGAAGTCACAGTTTACATCTACGAACTATAACGATCTGTCAGATAAGACCTGAGCCAGGAGAGGGATGTACTCTTAATGTCAAGAACATTTTAAAAACCTTTTTAGGAGAATAATATGATCAATGTTAACAAAATCTGCCTTGAGATTGAGGAACACAAGCATGGAGACACAACCCTGATCAGAGACCAGCACTCGGTCATTTACCACTTTAACCAGCGCTGTCTCTGTACTGTGATGAATCCTAAATCCTGACTGAAAGACTTCATGAATATTATTGCTGTGCAGGTCTGAGATTAACTGCTGAGATACAAACATTTCTAGGATCTTGGAGATAAAGGGGAGGTTTGACATTAGACAGCTCACAGGGGTCACGGTTGGGTTTTTTAATCCGTATGTGGAATTTTCCGCTAGGCTAAAGTCCTCTGTGTTAACCTGCAGACTGTGACAATGTTGATTATGTTAAGATGGTTTCAGATGTATTACATAGCAGCAGCCACTGTGTTTGTGTGTGTGTGTGTGTGTGTGTGTTATACAGACAGAGAGAGCAGTCTGCTGTAGTATTGATTTTCTCCAGCTGGGTTCTGATTGAGCCGGCCGAGCGAAACGGTGAGAGCAACACACTCTCCACAGGACAGACACACACATACAGACACACACACACACACACACACACACGCTCCTGCCTATGTCAGAGAGAGCAGCATGCTTTCCACCCAGCAGGTTCTCTTTCTCTCTCTGCCACCTCACACAAATTTGTCTCTGAGTGTCATCTGTGTTTTTCTCTTCTGTCTCACACTGTTCTCCTCCTCCTCCTCCTCCTGTGTGAAACCCATCATTTAAAGTTCTCACTAGACCACTAGACCAGAGGCCATTTTAAGTCACCACCCCAAACACTACAACACACAGAATCTGAGCCTTCATGAGTGTGGTTATTTGATATTTGAGTCTGTGTATTACCTATAATCCACTGCAAGCGCTGACTGAAATAAAGTGTCAAATTAAAGTTCTGTTATCTGTGTTTATTTGAGAGTGTAATACTAGAACCAGGGAACACGGAACCACAAGTAGGTTGTAAACTCTGACACACTGCTATGGAACAGAGGAAAGAAAACATGGAGACCACACACGCAAAAATGTAATCAAACGAAATAAAATTGAAACATGAAAGAAATAAGAAGGATATGATGGAAAGGTAGAGATGAAAGAAGAAAAAAGATGCTAAGGTGAAGGATAATGACAGAGGAAGTAGAAGGAGATGGAGAGATGAGAAGAAAGAGCAGATGGAGAGAACAGAGAAAATGAAAGATGGTGAGATTAGAGAAGATGGAGGTGTGTGTAAAGGTGGAATGTAGAGTGAGATCTAGAGAACAAGAAATAAATAAACCTGGAACTAGAAGTTGTGGAAGGAGGAACATGATTAGAACTAAGATTAGAACTATTAGAAAGGTGGGATTAAAAGTAGGACCTGTGGAAACTCCCACAGGCAAGGCTTCATTTTCTTATCAGGGCAACATACAACACACTCCCCTGCCCATTGAACCTGCACCAGTGGTTTGGCCAGGAAGAATGCTGTCCCCTCTGGAGATGTGTCTCCAGCACATCTTGTCAGGCTGCAAGGTTGCACTCTCCCAAGTGCACTACAGGGGTGACACGTTTGAGTCATGAGCAGACTGGTCGAGGTGCTGGACGGGCGTAGGCAGGTCATGATCAGAGGTTATCCTCCACCAGTGTGTCAGCACATCTAACTTTATCAGAGATGGTGGGGAAACACAAGCGCCACACCAAAAAAGTTCCATCAAGGATAGTTACATTCACCCAGGACTGGAGAATGAGAGTCGATCTTGGCACAAAGCTCCAGTTCCTGAATGAGATCACTAACACAAGTCTCCACCCTGATATAGTGATGTGGTCCAGTGGTGCCAAGATTGTTCTCTGCATTGAGTTAACTGTCCCATGGGAGGGAGGAATAGAAGCTGCCTTTGAGAGGAAGAGGCTGAAATACTCAGATCTCATCGATGAGTGTAAGGAGCCTGGCTGGAGAACTATAATCTACCCATTAGGATGCCATGGCTTTGTACA
>CM022778.1:18346467-18356467 GCA_012411365.1 Ameiurus melas
GTAGTGGATCTCAGAGGAGTGTAGTGGATCTCAGAGGAGTGTAGAGGATCTCAGAGGAGTGTACTGGATCTAAGAGGAGTGTAGTGGATCTCAGAAAAGTGTCGAGGACCTCAGAGGAGTGTACTGGATCTCAGACGAGTGTAGTGGATCTCAGACGAGTGTAGAGGATCTCAGACGAGTGTAGAGGATCTCGGAGGAGTGTAGTGGATCTCGGAGGGTGGGATCTCAGAGGTGTGTACTGGATCTAGAGGAGTGTAGTGGAATGAGGACCTCAGGGGTGTACTGGATTAAGTGTAGTGGATCTCAGACGAGTGTAGAGGATCTCAGACGAGTGTAGAGGATCTCGGAGGAGTGTAGTGGATCTCGGAGGAGTGTAGAGGATCTCAGAGGAGTGTAGAGGATCTCAGAGGAGTTTACTGGATCTCAGAGAAGTGCAGAGGATCTCAGAGCAATGTAGTGGATCTCAGAGGAGTGTAATATATAAAGTAGTTTGTATGGTATGTAACCATAAAATTTGACAGGTCTAGGTCAAAGGTCATAGTCATAAAATTTGATACGTCACCTGTTGCATCCATGTAGGTCCCCATCTGTTACGGATAAACATAGACACAAGGTTCACACGTAGGTCATAAAATTATATATAGTTATTTTTAAATCCGGTTCTACGCATTCCTAACAGCCAAACCCCCACACACACACACACACTACCACACCTGTTGCGACCATCCCCATCTGTTACGGATAAACATAGACACCGTAGAGTCATAAAATAGATATAGTTATTTTAAATCCGGTTCACACGCATTCCTAACAGCCAAACCCGCACACACACACACACACATACGACACCTGTTGCCGGCCATCCCCATATGTTACGGATAAACATAGACACAACGTTCTACACGTAGGTCATAAAATTAGATATAGTTATTTTAAAGCCGGTTCACATGCATTCCTAACAACCAAACCCACACACATTACCACACCTGTTGCGGCCATCCCCATCTGTTAAATCAGGATCAATTACAAGTCTGACGCACACACACACATATGTTCTCCACACAGGTTGCACACTCACGAGGTAGTTCATAAATATATATATAGTTATGTTAAATCTGGACCACATACATTCCTAACACAAACCTTACCATACCTGGAACGTCTGTATACGCATCCGACCAGAATATGATTACACACAACCGTGCATAACATACAAACACATACATACGAACCTGTTTATAAAAGTCGAGCATCTCCTCTAGGTTTCCTAATACTCTGTACTTAGATCGTGGCGGTGCGGAGCTTACAACATGGCTGATGTCTGTCTAGCAGCGCCGAAAAAGCTCACCCTTTTTGGCAAGAAGGGGTAGAAAAACGTTAGAACATGAAAAGATTCAATATTGGGTAATGTCAAACGGATGTACAGCCGGGTTCTTTTTCGATGCAGAAAAAGGGAACCTTTTGCTTTCAAGTTCTTCGGTACGGGACACATACACTGAGACGTACTACAGAGGCGTAACTTTTAACGAAGGTGACTGGAAAAGTTCAGAAAATGGTGCAAAGGTTTTGACTACATCGTTAGAATGGACTTCTTTTCCCCCCAGATGCGTACAGACGTAAATGGAACAGTAACATCTCTGCAATGCAAATGCCATATCAGAGCAACAAATTTCTCCAAGAACCAGGGTTTCACTGCGCTGTGCTGCTGTATTAACCGGTGACAACGACCCTGATAACAAGGAGAATTGTGAAGTGAGGTATGACCGAACCAGCTGGCACGATCTGCAACGCTACTTCCGTCAAATCGATAATTATTCAAAAAACTGGAAGAGACAAAGAAATGATGCAAATAAAAGTAAAGCTAGAAGATCTCTTATTCTGAGATCGTAATATAGCTAATCTTGGAGCCCAGTATATTATATCGATGCAGAAAAGGAACCGTTTTGCTTTTCAAGTTCTCTGTCCCCTTCACATAGAATATAAAGCACTCGGAGTCAGGCCTAAGTCAAAAGGTCAACACCGTAAACCCCCATTCTGATGCATTACACACACATCCAAACAAAAATATGACACTCACACACACACTTTTACATTATTTAAAAGGAATTTAAGTGTTATGTACTAAATTCCCATAATTATGAACACAAGTTGTTAAGTTGACAATCATTGTTAAAATTACGTTGCTCCATTTAGATTGTCTCGCAGTAGAATGCAGTCTTTTAAACCAGGAAAATAAGATGTGTACTGCTGCCTTGTGTTTAACAATAGTATGTAAAATCCAGTGTGATTTACATTATAAATCTCATAACGTAACATCTCTGCAGGATTTATAGACGTTAAAGCACTGAATGAAATGAGCAATATAGACAAAAAGAAACACTCTTGTGTCTTCTACTTTTATCTCTCTCATAGAACTATCCACATTCCGAAGACTGTGGAACTAGAACGCTACATGTGCGAATGACAAAAGATTTAAAAATAAAATAAAAAATGTATCAATTCATGAAATTAGATTACTCAATGTAGTTGAGTTTACATGAATAAGCAGAAATGTCATCACGCTTATCTTTCCTATAGCACAAATGAAAAGCCCTCTCTAGATGCGTATTTGTCAAATGAAACTTTTTTCGTCCTTATCCACTGCTACGGTAAACTAAAGAGTAGATATTCAAATTACACTGCTAAATATGACTAGCATTAGCTACATGTAGTGATGCAAACTAGTCCATCAAATGTATTAGCAGGTGTAGCCTATACGGAGTCCACTAACGGTCATATCAACGGAGAATATGCCCAAATGCTATCGCTTTAGTAGAATTTAATTGTAAGGGGAAATGATACTCACATTGTAATGTCCTTTTATTTGTTCAGTCTACAGGTCCTCTAACACTCTGTTAAATGAATAACGCAAATGTAATACAACGTAATTTTGTTTTAAATCAATTAATGCAGAAATTACACACAATATTAAGTTGATGTAATTATCAACATTGTGAACACAACTCATCAAAATAATGTGTACAACTTTAAATATTTCATTTAGAATTTTTATCTTGCAACCACACATTCAATTTAGATTGTGGGGGATCGTTTGTATAGCTCCTCTGTTAGAAAATACATGATGGTTGAATGTGAACACAAATGAGCAGAATGTAAGCTTGTGAAATAAATGAAACTTTATTGATTACATTTTGAGAAAATGGCATGCCTTTGAATAAAATTTACTGAAATAAATATTCTACAACTTTGATATACCCGATGAAATGTAAAAAGGAAAAAAAAAAGTTTTTACATACCTTCTAAAAAGGTCCCTTTAGGAGGTAAACGTTTTAAAGACGGTGTTTTATAAGAAACGCGCGTATTACATGCCTTCTCAACATAACCCTTTAGGATGTAAAATGTTTAAAGTGTGGCTTAAAAGAATCGATAGTTTTGTTTAAACTAGAAGACACGTTTTTCGGGCGATGTCCTGTAGGCCTATACACACACCGTCCTACACATGTGTTTTCCCGGGGTGACCGTTCTGTAGTGTGTGGGTGAGAGAGAGAGAGAGAGAGAGAGAGAGAGAGAGAGAGATGTGTTTCCTGGGGGTTTGCTGACCAGAATGCTTACAGTGTGTTTAATGAATTAAGGGATGAGTCGTGTGTTTCGGGGTTTTACGATCCATACCAATGTGTACATTTGTGATTTGAGTGAATCTTTGTTTCTGAAATGACTTCTGTGGTAATGATCAGTTTGTGTAACTAATCTATCAGAAAAGACTAGACCTGGTGACTGAATGTGGTAGATGTATCAGAATTGTGGACATGGTACGCATGTGTAGCTCACTATGTGTATGATCTATGTGTAATCCTTCTGTCAAGAAATGAACAGACTTAGGTTTGTGAGATAATTGAACTATTTATTGGCTACGTTGTTGAGAAAACACTGATGTGTGAAACATTTCTACAGTCCTTCAAGGCTGTATGATGTGGATCTCTTTTACTGAAAGAAAGTCAAAACCATCGGTGTTATTCGTCGTGGAGACTGAAGTGACAATATGTCCAAGTAAATTAAAATATGCATTACATATCCTACCTTCTAACCAGGTTATTTTAAGGGATGAAAAACCTTTTAAAAGACGGTGTTTTAAAAGAATCGTGCATTTAAACTATAAACAAGATTTCAGAAAACGGTTCGCCAACGAGGATACTACACGGAACTGTCACTAAATACACAAGCTTTAGTCTATGCTTTGACATCCCATGTCCCAGCAGTACGTTTATGACCTCCGGTGACCATGTGGGTGTGTGTGGGGTAGGGTGAGAGAGAGAGAGAGAGAGAGAGAGAGAGACAGGTGTTCTTTGGGGGTTTTTGCTGGACGGATTCTATACAAATGTGTTTGTTAACGAATTAAAGGGAGTCGTGTGTCTCAGTGTTTAAATAATGGTTGTAGTAAAACACAGAAGAAACTCTGCAACTATCTGTTACATTGTCTGCTCGAAATCCTAATACCGTTAGAAGATTGCTGTGTATTCACAAACAAGCGGACCTGTTGAAACGAGAGAGGACCTGACTTTTGCTCCAAAAAAAAAAAAAAAAAAAAAAACACACAAAAGAACCAAGAGGTTAGTTTGACAATTTATTCATGAAGGTAACGTAAAGACGATGTTGTTTATCCCTGAGCAGGACATACACGACTATAAAGATCGTGTCTTAAGTCCGAGGGTTTAGTTAGGAGGTAGAAAAATATTTAAAGATGGTGTTTTTAAAAGAAAACAGTGTTTCATCTATAATGGTAAAAAAAAAAAAATGGTTGTACTAAATATGAAATAAATCGGTGGAGATACATTGAACACATTTCTGCTCCACAGTCTATAGGATCCCCAAACTTCATGTAGTGTGAAAATATATACACCCTCCGTGACTACGTTACTTAAGGTTTAAACATTTTTATTTGTGATGGCAGCAAGAGGTTGTGCATTTGGTATCTGGTGATTTTACAATTAGGCCCAACTGTCAAACATGTTTTGTGTATGGCTTCGTCAGGCAAAGATCACGATGGTATGGCAGGAGTATACAGGAGTAATTGGGGGATCTAATGCTTAGGACTTGTACTTCAACTCGGGAACGTCACACCATGGTGTTCAGTGAGGCATTATCTAAAGTACATGTATATAATATAGATCAGATCACCCCGTCTGTCTTTACCCCCGCTCCTGGTCTGCAGTAAAAATTATTACTGTTTATTTCCTTCTATGGGTTTATGACAGGGAGCAGTCATATACACTGCAAGCCAAAGTTATAGAAGCAGTGTAGTTATTTTTTAAAAGGGGCGGGGGAAAAATAACAGTTCAGGCATATTTCCAACAGAACAGAATATTGGACATTTAGTGTAAACTAGTGTAAAAAAATTTCTCTGAAATATTTAAGTGAAAATTGGTCCGTATTTAATGCATTATATTAGAAATGATAGTACAGTCTTTGTTAATCAGTTACCAACTCATACGTTATAATAATTTGTTTAGGAGCATCTGAATCTGGCAAATTACTTTTATTGCGTAAAAGTTAATAAACAAATTACGAAGAAATGACTTGTACACTACTGATATCAAGTCAAACCATTTTGTTCAAACGTCAGCATGATCCGTAGAGTAGCAGAAACGTATGGCACCTCATGAATACCGCGTGAAGGTTTAAGTTGACTCGTCACTTACAGTTACAAAGACACGTCCTTGTGCAGGATCACCTTCGCACCAGCATTGATCCCCTCTTCTCCCATGTCGACGTATAAGAAAAGGCAAAAAGTAATATAAGATATATAACAATATATTTATAAAATATAACACATTATGAGGAAGAAACATAACATGTTATATAACAAGGTCTGCCATTCAGCCCCTCTTAACTGTAAGTGCATTATCAGTATTATGCGACAGTTGGGGACAGTAGTTAGTTTTTAGATGTCATATATAAAGCAAGTTTTTGAGTCACAGTGCCAAACTACCGGTATTATATTTGAGCCTTCTTTTTCAGCATGAAGGACCGGCATTTATTTAATAGACAGATGGCACAGTCATATACTTGGTCAGAGGATTTAGGGATTTCTTTAAGAAAGTTTCATTGTTTTTGTTCTTTTATCATAGCTTCAGTTTGTATACTTACTTTGGTTAGTGACTTAAACTGTTTTATTAGGTGGTGACAGGTTTCATTAACAGGGAACGATGATAGGTGAAGATTAAGTCGTACGCAGTGTACAAAAATAAAACTGTCTATATGTATACTTGTCTGTTATGGAACTGTTTAAACACTGCTGTAATGGCGAAATAGGGAGGGAGATACCCATTTACTAATTCATAGAACCCCTTTCCACCTTTTCAAGTTCATTACACATTTTCTTTTCAGCCATCGTGTTCAGACATTGCAAATCATCAGACTGAAGGTTAAGGGTTCCTTAGATTTTTGCTTCTTCAGCAAGCATAAACAGTAATAATTTTTACTGCAGACCAGGAGCGGGTAAAGACGACGGGTAATCTGATCTATATTATATACATGTACTTTAATAATGCCTCACTGAACACCATGGTGTGACGCTCCGAGTTGAAGTACAAGTCCTAAGCATTAGATCACCCAATTACTCCTGTATACTCCTGCCATACCATCGTGATCTTTGCCTGACGAAGCCATACACAAAACATGTTTGACAGTTGGGCCTAATTGTAAAATCACCAGATACCAAATGCACAACCTCTTGCTGCCATCACAAATAAAAATGTTTAAACCTTAAGTAACGTAGTCACGGGAGGGTGTATATATTTTCACACTACATGAAGTTTGGGGATCCTTATAGACTGTGGAGCAGAAATGTGTTCAATGTATCTCCACCGATTTATTTCATATTTAGTACAACCATTTTTCTTTTTTACTATTATAGATGAAACACTCGTTTCTTTTAAAACACCATCTTTAAATATTTTTCTACCTCCTAACTAAACCCTCGGACTTAAGACACGATCTTTATAGTCGTGTATGTCCTGCTCAGGGATAAACAACATCGTCTTTACGTTACCTTCATGAATAAATTGTCAAACTAACCTCTTGGTTCTTTGTGTGTTTTTTTTTTTTTTTTTTTTTTTTTTGGAGCAAAAGTCAGGTCCTCTCTCGTTTCAACAGGTCCGCTTGTTTGTGAATACACAGCAATCTTCTAAGGGTATTAGGATTTCTCGGAGCAGACAATGTAACAGATAGTTGCAGAGTTTCTTCTGTGTTTTAACTACAACCATTATTTAAACACTGAGACACACGACTCCCTTTAATTCGTTAACAAACACATTTGTAAGAATCCCGGTCAGCAAAAACCCCCAAAGAACACCTGTCTCTCTCTCTCTCTCTCTCTCTCTCTCACCCCCACACACCCACATGGTCACCGGGAGGTCACTAAACTACTGCTGGGACATGGGATGTCAAAGCATAGACTAAAGCTTGTGTATTTAGTGACAGTTCCGTGTAAGTATCCTCGTTGGCGAACCGTTTTCTGAAATCTTGTTTATAGTTTAAATACACGATTCTTTTAAAACACCGTCTTTTAAAAGGTTTTTCATCCCTTAAAATAACCTGGTTAGAAGGTAGGATATGTAATGCATATTTTAATTTACTTCGGACATATTGTCACTTCAGTCTCCCGACGAATAACACCGATGGTTTTGACTTTCTTTCAGTAAAAGAGAACAACGACATCATACAGCCTTGAAGGACTGTAGAAATGTTTCACACATCAGTGTTTTTCTCAACAACGTAGCCAATAAATAGTTCAATTATCTCACAAACCTAAGTCTGTTCATTTCTTGACAGAAGGATTACACATAGATCATACACATAGTGAGCTACACATTACCATGTCCACAATTCTGATACATCTACCACATTCAGTCACCAGGTCTAGTCTTTTCTGATAGATTAGTTACACAAACTGATCATTACCACAGAAGTCATTTCCAGAAACAAAGATTCACTCAAATCACAAATGTACACATTGGTATGGATCGTAAAACCCGAAACACGACTCATCCCTTAATTCATTAAACACCTGTAAGCATTCTGGTCGCAGCAACCCCCAGGAAACACACTCTCTCTCTCTCTCTCTCTCTCTCTCTCTCTCACCCACACACACGCACGGTCACCCGGAAAACACATGTGTAGGACGGTGGGGTATAGGCCTACAGGACATCGCCAAAAACGTGTCTTCTAGTTTAAACAAAACTATCGATTCTTTTAAGCCACACTTTAAACATTTTACATCCTAAAGGGTTATGTTGAGAAGGCATGTATATCGCGTTTCTTATAAAACACCGTCTTTAAAACGTTTACCTCCTAAAGGGACCTTTTTAGAAGGTATGTAAAAACTTTTTTTTTCCTTTTTACATTTCACCGGGTATATCAAAGTTGTAGAATATTTATTTCAGTAAATTTTATTCAAAGGCATGCCATTTTCTCAAAATGTAATCAATAAAGTTTCATTTATTTCACAAGCTTACATTCTGCTCATTTGTGTTCACATTCAACCATCATGTATTTTCTAACAAGAGGAGCTATACAAACGATCCCCACAATCTAAATTGAATGTGTGGTTG
This sequence comes from Ameiurus melas, assembly GCA_012411365.1. Taxonomy (NCBI): domain Eukaryota; kingdom Metazoa; phylum Chordata; class Actinopteri; order Siluriformes; family Ictaluridae; genus Ameiurus; species Ameiurus melas. The sequence continues at coordinate 18,355,077 of CM022778.1, forward strand.
CAAGATAAAAATTCTAAATGAAATATTTAAAGTTGTACACATTATTTTGATGAGTTGTGTTCACAATGTTGATAATTACATCAACTTAATATTGTGTGTAATTTCTGCATTAATTGATTTAAAACAAAATTTACGTTGTATTACATTTGCGTTTATTCATTTAACAGAGTGTTAGAGGACCTGTAGACTGAACAAATAAAAGGACATTACAATGTGAGTATCATTTCCCTTACAATTAAATTCTACTAAAGCGATGCATTTGGGCATATTCTCAATTGTGATATGACCGTTAGTGGACTAGGTGTACAGGCTACGCCTGCTAATACATTTGATGGACTAGTTTGCATCACTACATGTAGCTAATGCTAGTCATATTTAGCAGTGTAATTTGAATATCTACTCTTTAGTTTACCGTAGCAGTGGATAAGGACGAAAAAAAGTTTCATTTGACAAATACGCTCATCTAGAGAGGGCTTTTCATTTGTGCTATAGGAAAGATAAGCGTGATGACATTTCTGCTTATTCATGTAAACTCAACTACATTGAGTAATCTAATTTCATGAATTGATACATTTTTTATTTTATTTTTAAATCTTTTGTCATTCGCACATGTAGCGTTCTAGTTCCACAGTCTTCGGAATGTGGATAGTTCTATGAGAGAGATAAAAGTAGAAGACACAAGAGTGTTTCTTTTTTGTCTATATTGCTCATTTCATTCAGTGCTTTAACGTCTATAAATCCTGCAGAGATGTTACGTATGAGATTTATAATGTAAATCACACTGGATTTTACATACTATTGTTATACAACTTAAAGGCAGTCACTTTTCCTGGTTTAAAAGACTGCATTCTACTGCAGACAATCTAAATGGAGCAACGTAATTTTAACAATGATTGTCAACTTAACAACTTGTGTTCATAATTGTGGGAATTTAGTACATAACACTTAAATTCCTTTTAAATAATGTAAAAGTGTGGTTGTGGGTGTCATATTTTTGTTTGGAGGTGTGTAATGCATCAGAATGGGGGTTTTACGGTGTTGACCTTTTGACTTAGGCCTGACTCGGGTGCTTTATATTCTATGTGAAGGGGACAGAGAACTTGAAAAGCAAAACGGTTCCTTTTCTGCATCGATTAGATATATACAGGGCTCCAAGATTAGCATATTGACGATCTCAGAATAAGAGATCTTCTAGCTTTACTTTTATTTGCATCATTTCTTTGTCTCTTCCAGTTTTTTGGAATAATTCATCGATTTGGCGAATGTGGTGCAGTCGTGCCAGCTGGTTCGGTCATACCTCACTCACAATTCTCCTTGTTATCAGGGTTACGTTGTCACCGGTTAATACAGCAGCACAGCGCAGTGAAACCTGGTTCTTGGAGAAATTTGTT
>CM022778.1:18363967-18368967 GCA_012411365.1 Ameiurus melas
TGTGTGAGTCCTCCAGTGAAAGAGGAGGAAAAGAAAAGAAAGCAGGAGAAAGAGAGCTGATAATTAAATGAGTGTGGATGAGGTGACAGATGCTGCTGCACATTCCACCATCGCTAAGAAGCACAATGTCTCTGAGAGAGACAGAGAGAGAGAGAGAGAGAGAGAGACAGAGAGAGAGAGAGAGAGAGAGAGAGACAGAGAGAGAGAGAGAGAGAGAGAGACAGAGAGAGAGAGAGAGAGAGAGAGAGAGAGAGAGAGAGACAGACAGAGCATGCGTGCGTGAGAGAGAGATTCTCATCTGGGTGGTGACCCACCTGCTGAGCTTTTCTCTGTCCGGAGAAGGAAGAAAGGTCAACATTTATCACTCAACACACACACACACACACACACACACACACACACACACACACACTCACACACACACACACACACACACACACACACACACACACAGTGATTTCTAATAGAGCTGTAAAGTCGTACACAGAGATTGTCACTGAGTGTCATCCTCATCCTCAGTGTGTAAAGGTGTGTGTGTATATATATATACACACACAAAGTATCTCCCAAAAGTAAGTACACCCCTCGCATGTGTGTAAATATTTGATGATATCTTTTCATGTGACGACACTGAAGAAATGACACTTTGCTACAATGTAAAGTACATTTACATTTACATTTATTCACTTGGCAGACGCTTTTATCCAAAGCGACTTTCAAATAATCAAAGCGATATATCGAGCAGGGAACAATACAAGTAGTGCTACTGAACAAGATCCATTAATAGAATACCAGAGGAAGCAAAGTGTACAGAGTAGAGGTGTAAGTGCAAGTCTGTGGTTTTCATTTTATTTTTTATTATTATTATTTTTTTCCCCATTAGGAGTTGGTTAGGTGTTCACGGAAGAGGTGGGTCTTTAGCTGTTTTTTGAAGATAGTGAGAGATTCTGCAGTCCGGATTGAGATCAGAAGTTCATTCCACCACTGGGGAACGGTATGCGTGAAGGTTCTGGAAAGGGACCTTACGCCACGCTGAGTGGGAACTACTAAACGTCGGTCGCTAGTCGATCACAGATTGCGAGAGGGAACGTAGGCCTTCAGGAGAGAGTTGAGGTAGGGGGCGCTGTTCCTGACAAGGTCTTGTAGGTGAGCATCAAGGCCTTGAACTTTATGCGGGCTGCTACAGGAAGCCAGTGGAGGGAGATGAAGAGGGGTGTGACATGGGTTGTCTTGGGCTGGTTGAAGACAAGGCGCGCTGCAGCATTCTGAATCATCTGAAGGGGTTTGATGGAGCTGCTGGGAGGCCTGAAAGCAGTGAGTTGGAAGTAGTGAGTGTACAGCTTGTGTAACAGTGTAAATTTGCTGTCCCCTCAAAATAACTGTGTCATGTGACTTGTTAGTGTTACAAGGTCTCACACTCCCTCATGCTGGTCACTGGAAGTTCAACATGGCACCTCATGGCAAAGAACTCTCTGAGGATCTGAAAAAAAGAATTGTTGCTCTACATAAAGATGGCCTAGGCTATAAGAAAATTTCCAAGACCCTGACACTGAGCTGCAGCACGGTGGCCAAGACCATACAGCGGTTTAACAGGACAGGTTCCACTCAGAACAGGCCTCATCATGGTCGACCAAAGAAGTTGAGTGCACGTGATCAGAGTCATATCCAGAGGTTGGGTTTGGGAAATAGACATATGAGTGCTGCCAGTATTGCTGCAGAGGTTGAAGGGGTGGGGGGTCAGCCTGTCAGTGCTCAGACCATACGCCACACACTGCATCAAATTGGTCTGCATGGCTGTCTTTCCAGAAGGAAGCCTCTTCTAAAGATGATGTACAAGAAATCCCACAAACAGTAGACTAAGCAGACTAAGCACATTGATTACTGGAGCCATGTGCTGTGGTCTGATGAGACCAAGATAAACTTATTCGGTTCAGATGGTGTCAAGTGTGTGTGGAGGCAACCAGGTGAGGAGTACAAAGACAAGTGTGTCTTGCGTACAGTCAAGCATGGTGGTGGGAGTGTCATGGTCTGGGGCTGCATGAGTGCTGCCGGCACTGGAGAGCTACAGTTCATTGAGGGAACCAGGAATGCCAACATGTACTGTGACATACTGAAGCAGAGCATAATCAATATGCAGTATTCCAGCATGCTAATGACCCCAAACACACCTCAAAGACGACCACTGCCTTAAGAAGCTGAGGGTGAAGGTGATGGACTGGTCAAGCATGTCTCCAGACCTGAACCCTATTGATCATCTGTGGGGCATCCTCAAATGGAAGGTGGAGGAGCACAAGGTCTCTAACCTCCACCATGGAGGAGTGGAAGAGGACTCCAGTGGAGACCTGTGAAGCTCTGGTGAACTCCATGCCCAAGAGGGTTAAGGCAGTGCTGGAAAATAATGGTCCCCACACAAAATATTGACACTTTGGGCCCAATGTGGACATTTTCACTTAGGGGTGTACTCACTTTTGTTGCCAGCGGTTTAGACATTAATGTCTGTGTGTTGAGTTATTTTGAGGGACAGTAAATGTACACTGTTACACAAGCTGTACACTCACTACTTTACATTGTAGCAAAGTGTCATTTCTTCAGTGTTGTCTCATGAAAAGATATCATCGAATATTTACACACGTGAGGGGTGTACTTACTTTTGTGAGATACTGTAGATATAGTGTGCAGGTCTGTGGCACATACAGAGGAATGCTGTAAATCACTCATAAAGTAAATAAAGTTCATCATTGGTGTGATTCTCTGCTTTTTATCAAACATCAGTGAGGAAATGAACAGATGATTTTGTACTGAATCAATAATGCAGAAGATTTGAGAGGAACATCTGTAATAATGCAGATGTTCAAAGTGTGTGGTTGTGAATGTTAGTGTGCGGTTGTGAGTGTTAGTGTGTTAGTGTGCGGTTGTGAGTGTTAGTGTGTTAGTGTGTGGTTGTGAGTGTTAGTGTGTTAGTGTGTGGTTGTGAGTGTTAGTGTGTCCACACACTAACACACTAACACTTACAACCACACACTAACATGCACAACCGCACACTTGGGAAGATGAAGGCAGTACTGTACGTGTGTGTAAGTGTTTAACTCACTTCTCATTAAAGAGTTTTATTCAATAACCGTTGAGGAGAGAAAATCCATTTATAAATATTATACTTTATAAATAAATATTACACACAGAGAGTCGAAACTCATCTATAAACACTCTCACTGTTACTACACTGAAGGTTTTAATGCAGAGTGGAATAAAAGATGGGAGGAGAGAGAGAGAGAGAGAGAGAGAGAGAGAGAGAGAGAGAGAGAGAGAGAGAGAGAGAGAGGAAAGAGCAGTAAATAAACAGACTGAGAAAGAATAAACATGTGAGGGGAGAGAGAGAAAAACAGAAAAAGTAAGAAAATGATTGTGTGTGTGTGTGTGTGTGTGTGTGATGGGCTATAACACTAAGTAACACACTGTGATGTGCTTTTGAACTACACACACCTCATAAACACACCGAGTCATTTTCATCAATCACTTTCATAGAATGTGATCTATACATCTCACTGACTGAACACACTGCACACTACCACGCACAACCACACACTAACACTCACAACCGCACACTAACCACACACTAACACACTACCACGCACAACCACACACTAACACTCACAACCGCACACTACCACACACTAACACACTACCACGCACAACCACACACTAACACTCACAACCGCACACTAACCACACACTAACACACTACCACGCACAACCACACACTAACACTCACAACCGCACACTACCACACACTAACACACTACCACGCACAACCACACACTAACACTCACAACCGCACACTAACACGCACAACCACACACTAACACACTAACACACACAACCACACACTAACACACTTCCACGCACAACCACACACTAACACTCTAACACGCACAACCACACACTAACACACTAACACTCACAACCACACACTAACTCACTAACACTCACAACCACACACTAACACACTAACACTCACAACCACACACTAACACACTAACACTCACAACCACACACTAACACACTAACACTCACAACCACACACTAACACACTAACACTCACAACCACACACTAACTCACTAACACTCACAACCACACACTAACACTCACAACCACACACTAACACGCACAACCACACACTAACACACTAACACTCACAACCACACACTAACACACTAACACTCACAACCACACACTAACACGCACAACCACACACTAACACACTAACACTCACAACCACACACTAACACACTAACACTCACAACCACACACTAACACGCACAACCACACACTAACACACTAACACCCACAACCACACACTAACACACTAACACTCACAACCACACACTAAACTCACTAACAACAACCACACACTAACACTCACAACCACACACCAACACACAACACACACTAACACACTAACACTCACAAACACACACGCACAACCACACACTAACACACTAACACTCACAACCACACACTAACACACTAACACTCACAACCACACACTAACACACTAACACTCACAACCACACACTAACACACTAACACTCACAACCGCACACTTACATTCACAACCACACACTAACACACTAACACTCACAACCACACACTACCACGCACAACCGCACACTAACACACTACCATGCACAACCACACATTAACACACTAACACACTAACACTCACAACCACACACTAACACACTAACACTCACAACCACACACTAACACACTAACACTCACAACCACACACTAACACACTAACACTCACAACCGCACACTTACATTCACACACCAACACACTGGCCCCACAACACACTACCACGCACAACCGCACACTAACACACTACCATGCACAACCATAACACTTAACACACTAACACACCTCACAACCACACACTAACACACTAACACTCACAACCACACAGTAACACACTAACACTCACAACGACACATTAACACG
>CM022778.1:18373967-18376467 GCA_012411365.1 Ameiurus melas
GTCAGCGTGAGTCTGATGGGAAATGATGAGGAAGCAGCGTCTGTCTCGGAGTTAGCACCTGTGGACACGTTTGTAGCACTTGTGCGTGTGGATGATGCAGACTCGGGTTTGAATGGCGAGGTCCTGTGTCGGCTTGCTCATGAAAGTCACTTCCGGCTTCAGAAGACGCACGAGAAGAACTACGTGATCCTTACAAACGCCAAGCTAGACCGAGAGACTCGCTCGGAATACGGCCTCACGATAATCGCTGAGGACCGCGGAACACCGAGCCTATCCACTGTGAGACACTTCACGGTGCGCGTGCAGGATGAGAACGATAACGCGCCCCACTTTGACAAGAGCCGCTACGACATCTTTAAGGATGAGAACAACTCCCCTGGCGCTTACCTCGCCACGGTACATGCCACAGACCCGGACTTAGCCACTAACGGTCACGTGAGCTATTCTGTCTTGGAGAGCATGGTGCACGGAAGCTCCATTTCTACTTATGTCACCGTGGATCCGTCCAGCGGCGCCATTTACGCCTTGCGCACCTTTGACTATGAGGAAATTAGCCATATTAGCTTCACGGTTCAAGCTAGTGACTATGGCAACCCGTCGCTAAGCAGCAACGTGACTGTTGTCTTGAATGTCCTGGATGTGAACGACAATCGCCCAGTGATTGTAGCGCCTCCGCTTCGGAATCACACCACTGAGTTCCCGGTCTCCAAGTATTCCGACTACGGAGATCTCGTAACCACGATCACGGCTACTGATCGGGACTCGGGTGTTAACGGCGACCTCTCGTGCGCCATCACTGCCGGGAACGAGGCTGGCTACTTCTACATGGACAGCCGCACGTGTGAAATCCGTGCGAACGTGAGCTTGCGTGACGTCCCGACAGATCATGTTGAGCTCATGATTCTGGTCCAGGATCACGGCAGCGAACCGCAAGAAACGAGGGCTCTGCTCCGCCTGGCGCTGATTGAGAACCCTGAGAACCTTGCTGACCCACTTGCCACAGGGGGTGTAGGTAAAGAGAACGTTCTTGACGCCTCCACCATCATCATCATCTCATTAGGTGCCATTTGTGGTCTGCTGATTATCATCATGGCGGCGCTAGCCTTGCGCTGCTCACGTGACAAGAACGACACGCGCTCCTACAACTGCCGCGTTGCAGAATCGACCTATCAGCAACGTCCAAGGAAACCGTCACGCCAGATTCACAAAGGTGACATCACACTTGTACCGACTGTTAACGGCGCACTTCCTGTTCATCATCACTCGCCCACCACCACGGTCCCAATCCATCACAGTCACCAATCACTGAACAGCATTGTCACTGTGACATCCAATCAGATCCCGGAAAGCTTCGTCCTGGAACTGACGCATGCCACGCCCCCTGTGGAGGTGAGAAACACTCCGACACAATCAACACACACACACACACACTCACACATACACACACTAAACAACAACATTCACCTGTCTTACCATCCTACACTTGTTGTTTACCTCATTTACATTTTTTTTCACCCAATTTGAATACTTTGTGATCATCTGCTTTTTTTTTTTATTACAAAGACCATCATCACCACTGTGTCTAACACACATTCATTCACTTGTGTGTGTGTGTGTGTGTGTGTGTTTAAATGTGTGTGTTTGCATGTTTATGTTCCATTGTTGTTTATTAGTTTGTTTATTTTGATTTATTTTTATTTTCTATGTGTCTTTATGTTTGTTTTTGCTGTAGCAAGTTTCACAGCTGCTCTCCCTACTCCATCAGGGTCAGTATCAGCCTCGGCCCAGCTTCAGAGGAAACAAACACTCTCGCAGCTACAGGTAAACACACAGACAAACACACACACACACACACACACACACACACGTCCCCCCCCCCGCTATGGCGATCCGGACACGCCGGGCCGGGCGGTCCGATCCCATTGGCCGGTGAGCATGCTTCAGTGTAGAGTAGGACAGAACTTCCCTGTTGCCGTGGTCACCCACGCTTGCAGCGTCTGATTGGACGCCTCCGTGTGTGATGTCAGCTCCTGCTTTTCTTTTTCGACTCCTTTTTTTGGGGTACTCATCTGTGTGTTGGCTGTTTTTTGGATCATGCCATTTTCTCTCTCTCTCTCTCTCTCTCTCTCTCTCACACACACACACACACACACACACACACACACACACACACACACACACACACACACACACACACAAACAATTTGTAATTTAATCTTCATTTGCATGTTAAAAGCCTTGTGGTTTTCTGCTTATTTTCATTGTCAGAGCCACACTATAGGCAGTGAATCGAAATTTAAATGAGTGTCATTTGCATATTTAAATGAGGGTCATGTATGTTGTAGTGTGGAAATACTGACAACAGTGTCTGCTGTTAATAACCGCAGTGTGTGTTTGTGTGTGAAAGGGGCGGAGCTGATATGCTAGAACAGTGTATAGTGCACATTATATTTTGTACTGGAGTAAAAGTGTAAGTGTTTCATTTTTCCGGTATGTGTGT
>CM022778.1:18391467-18399061 GCA_012411365.1 Ameiurus melas
GTGTGTGTGTGTGTGTGTTAATCCCTCCGGGTTCTAAAGCACTCCACCTGTCTGAGGTCACACTCGATGTGAAAGGAGAGACAAAGCCTCTCGGACAGAACGTGCTCACCAGAAAGTGTATGAAATTTCCCAGCTACAGGCTAATGTCGCTAACAAGTAATGGAAGCGTATAGCCACTGGTATAGTATTGTCTACATCAGTCACCTGTCAACAAGGCGGTGATGTCTTGACCCGGGCCATGAGAGGTACAGACGACTCACCGCCTGATTATCACAGAGCTCCGTCCCCCTCAGCGTCTCAGGAAATCCACTACAATGCAGCTGAACTGTGCTACATAAAGACCGCTACATGTTCCATCATTCTGTAGGTATGAAGGCACCAGAGTTTGAGATCTATACAGCGGTGAAGCCAGGGTCACATGCAAGGGCATGGAGGCCGCGATCACTGAACAGCACCTGCGCTGGCTTGGGCGTGGTATTAGGTTGCCTCCAGATCACCTGCAATGGCAAGTCCTGTATGGACAGCTTCTTCTGGGCCACCAACTGGAGAGAAACCTGAACAAACAGCAAAATGGAGACGTACAGCTGTGTCTGCCTCCACTAACCCACACCTCACGCACCACCCAATAACCCACACCTCACGCACCACCCAATAACCCACACCTCACGCACCACCCACTAACCCACACCTCACGCACCACCCACTAACCCACACCTCACGCACCACCCACATAACCCACACCTCACGCACCACCCAATAACCCACACCTCACGCACCACCCACTAACCCACACCTCAACGCACTCACCCAACAACCCACACCTCAGAGCCCACCCACTAACCCACACCTCACGCACCACCCACTAACCCACACCTCACGCACCACCCACTAACCCACACCTCACGCACCACCCACTAACCCACACCTCACGCACCACCCACTAACCCACACCTCACGCACCACCCACTAACCCACACCTCACGCACCACCCACTAACCCACACCTCACGCACCACCCACTAACCCACACCTCACGCACCACCCACATAACCCACACCTCACGCACCACCCAATAACCCACACCTCACGCACCACCCAATAACCCACACCTCACGCACCACCCACTAACCCACACCTCACGCACCACCCACTAACCCACACCTCACGCACCACCCACTAACCCACACCCACCCACTAACCCACACCTCACGCGACCACCCACTAACCCACACCTCACGCCCACCCAATAACCCACACCTCACGCACTACCCACTAACCCACACCTCACGCACCACCCACAAACCCACACCACGACCACCCACTAACCCACACCTCACGCACACCCATAACCCACACCTCACGCACCACCCACTAACCCACACCTCACGCACCACCCAATAACCCACACCTCACGCACCACCCACTAACCCACACCTCACGACCACCCAACAACCACCACCTCCACGCACCACCCAATAACCCACACCTCACGCACCACCCACTAACCCACACCTCACGCACCACCCAATTAACCCACACCTGCACTCACCCACTAACCCACACCTCACGCACTAAACCACTCAACACCCACCAACCAACACCCTCACCACACCACAACCTACCCCAACCAACTCCAACAACCCACACCGCACCACCACCAAAAACCACACACCTAACAAACCACAAATACACCACTCAAGCAACCACAACCCACACTACATACCACCCATACCCACAAACCACCCAACCCACACCCAACCACCCAACCCACCCCACCACCACCCAACCCCACACCACGAATTTAACCCACAAAATAAATAAACTCCACAACACTCAAAAACCCACACACTTTCACTCAGAACACCACTACTCACCACACCACCTCGCCAACAAACCCACACCTCAGTCCAATATACAAGGAACATACTAAAAAAAACCATATAACAAAAAAAACACACCTGTAAAATACAAAGATAACGTGTGTGTGTGTGGTGGGGGGGGGGTGGGTGGGGAAAGACAGGGGGGAGGTGGGTACGACCTAATTATATACGTGTGTGAGAGTGTGGCTGTTCACACAGTTAATTAATGGCAGTTATTACCCCCAAAAAAGTCCTCTTCGAGTTGACAAACGAAAAAATTTCATAAAAAAAGAACACAAAACACCACTTCAAGAAGAAACGAGGGAATCTTTTCAACGAGTCCCACCCCCAGACACCCTCCTCTTCACACAAACCCAACTCTAAAAAAAGAGGGAGCACAGGGAAGGGGAAGAGGAGGAGAAAGTCTTCTACAAACATAAACAACAGAGAAAACAGCAGGCGGTTTGAAATGAGATATTACTGATGTTGGGCCGTTTGAGTGAACCCAGGTTTTTCGGTTTCATCAAGGTGGATGTTTGTAGTGTCGTCACCATGGTAACTGCACTACCCTTCTAACTCCCCCGAGAGGGCATTTGGAAACGTCAAACCCAACTTCTCACCAATCAGCTGTGAGCAGTGATAAATGACAGATGATGAACCCTGAGTGAGGTGGAAAGAAGGCCGCTGAGTGGAGAACCCTGTGGAAAATAAAATAATAGAACTCTTATGAGACGGATCCTCCCCGTTTTTGAGTAGAGAAAGATAAAGCAAGTACAGTTTATCTATAAATAATGCCTATACTCACACCAGGGAAGTTCCAGGTTGGCGGTAAAACCCTACAAGTTTATAGTGCAATCAAATACACAAATACAAAACATATAACAACAACTAACGGGGTGTGTGTGTGTGTGTGTGTGTGTGTGTGTGAACATATAACACACAACACACACACTTCGTGTAACAAACTCCGTTTCTAACACACACACACACATACAATACACATCTCACATAATTACAACATCACACACACACACACTATACCACACATTATACACTACAACACTCACACACTAACACACCACACACACACACACAACATCACACACATACACACACATCACACACACAACACTCATCAAACATAATACACACACATACACACAACACACTCACACATCACTCATACCACACACACTCACAACACACCACTACCATTCCTAGACAGCAAGACAGAGCAGATAAGAAAAGGAGAGGAGAGGCAGGGAGAGAATATGATTATCACCTACCTGAGAGTTCCAAATATATTATCAAATCATATTATAGGAGGTTTGGATGGTTAGACCCCTGCTAGAAACTAATAAAACAAAAAAATTATACATAACACACATTGTTAGGAAGATGTAGAAGAATAGAAAAACAATGAAAGAGCAAGACTTAATGGGTGATGAAGAATTATGGTAAGGGTTATAAGTAACACTCTGCTTATTTACACTCTATCTGTGTGTGTGTGTGTGTGTGTGTGTGTGTGTGTGTGTGTGTGTGTGAGAGGGGAGAGAGAAACAGAGGGTGTGTGTGTGTGTGTGAAGAGAGAGAGAGAGAGAGAGACAGTGTGTGTGTGTGTGTGTGTGTGTGTGTGTGGAGAGAGAGAGAGGGGTGTGTGTGAATGGGGGAGAGAGAGGAGAGAGAGAGAGAGAGAGAGAGGTGGAGTGTGTGTGTGAGAGAAGAGAGAGAGGAGAGAGAGTGTGTGTGTGTGTGTGTGTGTGAGAGGGAGAGAGGAGGAACAGTGTGTATGTGTGTGGTGAGAGAGGAGGAGAGGGTGGAAGGAAAGGGGAGGGGTAGAGAGAGAGAGAAAGTATGTGAGTGGAGAGAGAGAGAGAGAGGATAGGTGTGGGGGGTGTGTGGTGAGAGAGAAGAGGAAGGGGGGGGAAGAGAGAGAGAGAGAGAGAGAGAGGGGGGAAGGAGGGGAGAGAGAGGAGAGAGAGAGAATGAGTGTGTGTGTGTGTGAGAGAGAGAGGGAGAGAGAGAGAGAGAAAGGGGAGGTGAGAGAGAGAGAGAGAGAGAGAGAGAGAAGGGTGTGTGTGTGTGTGTGAGAGAGAGGGAGGAGAGAGGAAAAGTGAGAGAGAGAGAAGTGAAGTAGAGAGAGAGAGAAAGGGTGTGTGGGAGAGTGAGAGAGGGAGAAGGGGGGGGAGAGAGAGAGAGAGAGAGAGAAGTGTGTGTGTGTGTGTGTGTGTGTGGGAGAGGGAGAGAGAGAGAGGAGGAAAGAAGAAGAGAGGGGGGGGGGGAGAGAGAGAGAGAGAAGGGGGGGTGGAAAAGGAGAGAGAGAGAGTATGTGTGTGTGTGTGGAGAGAGGAGGAGAGAGAGAGAGAGAGAAGGGTGAAAGGGGGTGGGAGAGAGAGAGTGAGAGAGAGACAGTGTGTGTGTGTGTGTGTGTGGGAGAGAGAGAGAGAGGTGTGTATGTGGGTGGGGGGAGAGAGAGAGAAGATATGTGTGTGAGAAGTATAGATAGAGAGAGAGAGAGAGAATGTGGGGGTGTGTGTGTGTGTGTGTGTGGAGAGGAGAGTGAGTAGAGAGAGAGAGAGAGAAGTGTGTGTGTGTGTGGGGAGAGAGAGAGAGAAGGGTGAAAAAAAGAGGGAGAGAGAGAGAGAGAGGGGGGGGGGGGGTGAGAGAGAGAGAGATAGTGTGTGTGTGTGGTGTGTGTGTGAGGAGAGAGGAGAGAGAGAGAAGGAAGGGGTGTGTGTGAGAGAGGAGAGAGAGAGAGAGAGAGGAGAGAGAGAGAGAAGTGGTGTGTGGGTGTGAGAGAGAGAGAGAGGGGGTGTGTGTGTGTGTGTTGAGAGAGAGAGAGAGAGAGAGAGAGACAGTGTGTGTGTGTGTGTGTGAGGAGGAGAGGAGGGGTGTGTGTGAGAGAGAGAGAGAGACAGTGTGTGTGTGTGTGGAGAGAGAGAGAGAGACAGTGTGTGTGTGTGTGTGTGGTAGAGAGAGAGAGACAGGTGTGTGTGTGTGTGTGTGTGAGAGAGAGAGAGACAGGTGTGTGTGTGTGTGTGTGGGTAAAAAAGAGAGAGAGAGAGAGTATATAGTGTGTGTGTGTGTGTGGGTGAGAGAGAGAAGGAGGTGTGTGTGTGTGTGAGAGAGAGAGAGCTTAGGTCATTACTAGTAAACACATCATAGCTAATCAATAATAGCGAAGTGATGTTTGAGCTTTAAACCGTCCCTCACTGCCTGACCTCGAGCTCATGTTTATCGATTAAACTATGACCGCTCACCTCCTTTAGTTAAACAACAATGACCCCGCTCATCGCCTTTTGTTACAGTAAACAACAATACCACGCCCATCCTCTTTGTTAAACAACAATGACCCCGCCCACCGCCTTTGCTGGAACAACAATGACCCCAAATCCACCCGCCTTTGTGCTAAACAACAATGACCACGCCTCATCGCCTTTGTTAAACAAACAAAGACCCCCGCTTCATCGCCTTTTAAATGTAATTAACCACCACCTCATTAAACCCCTTACAACGCAACTACAGCCTCGCCTAGTCGAAAGCTCCGCCTAGGTCTAGCTCCTCACTACCACTTGGTGTTGGCTTAGTGACCAGTGTGGAATCTAAATCTCTGCAGTATGTGTAACAACACGCTCACATACTCAGGTGCCCGTTTGGATGAAATTGGATGACGTAAGCAGAGCTGACTCTTCCACTACAACGCTGCCCAACTTCTGATACATCTTGTTTTTTTACCATTATTCGAGTCAAATGATCCATTTCACCGCTTGCTTCCCAGAAGAAATGGATTGCAGAAATCAGAAATCACTGTGGCAGAATAAAGGGGAGAGAACGCCTCCGCTTCCTCTCCGGCCCCTCCTCAGGGATCCAGCCACCGTCCCCAAACGTGGAGCAGAAATGGAAACATGGCAAACCAAAACAACTAACTAAATAGCTAGCACGCTTTGCTGGACCTTCTAACGCCTTTTTTTTTATTCCACTTTATCCTCCCAGCCAAACGCAATTATTATCAAAACTCATAACTACTCCACATGCAGCACTTCTGCATTTCTCTTCCCTCCCCCAGCTTTCTGTTTATTTCAGCATGAACATGTGGGCACAATCCTAACAAAACTGAAGAGGTGTACGGGTCTGGAACGGTGTTTATGTAGGTGGTAATGGATAAGGAACGCCCATTAGTGAACTACCGACAACTTGCGCTCTGAGCAGAACATCACCCAGAGCTGCCACACTGCTTCCACCAGCTCGCCGCCAGGTAATCTAGATAATCAGTGCCTTCACTTTACCTGTCATGTGCTTGACGGCCCGTGTAATAACTCTATAGTGTACCCGGAGGAAGCCTGAGGTAATGCAAGTACCGACAAGGTAAGTGATCACTTCCATACCTCTTTGTCCGTGAGGAGTAGCCGTCCTAAATACCGCCGCCATGAGCAAGTACTGGTTTATGGATCAGAAGCTGAACAGATTGGGAATGTGTTTATTTAAATCCATGATGTGGTGTGATTGCACATTAATATCAATAATATTAATAATAATAATATATCAATAATACTATATATTATGAATAATATTAGCCACAATACCATACACACGGTCTCACTCGTCACATCAGTGTCTAATTGTTTTGTGAAATTCTACAGATTCCTCGATAATACTTTCGGTTTATTTTCCTGCTTGTATAATGTTATGCTCATGTCTCTTACACCATTGGATATTATTGACACATTGACATTATTACTACACACACACACACACTACTACACACACACATTACTAATTTACGCCACACACACACACAATACTTGTTTTGCCTTATCAGTCACTGCCATCTGTCCGTAAGTTATTTACCTCTACCACAGTGTTAATATCAGACGTTCTTGATCAGATGGGTGGTCAGAAATTACTGTGTCCGGTCCTCACTTCACACATTAGACAATACTACACATAATATTGACATTGTCAATAATAATAATATCGACACACTATCACGCACCGTGTCCTAATGGTAATGATTCATTATCAGTAAAACACACCCATACCGTAGCTGTTTTTATGTGAATTTGAGTGTAACAGCTTAACAGGAGGCATTTTCTTCCATGAACTACATCAATGTAATGGAATCGAGGGATGCAGTTTGGGTTATGGAGTGGGGAGTGGGTAGATTGGTGGGAGGTGTGTGGGGTGGGGTGGAGGGGTTGTGGTGGTGGTGTGTATGTGGAGGGTGGAGGTGTGTGGTTTGTGTGGCGTGAGGAAGGCTGTGAGGGTTGAGGTGTGTGTGTTTGTGTGAGTGAGGGGTTGTGGGGGTGTGTGTTTCGCTTGTGTGAGTGGGGGTTGTGGAGGGTGGAGAGGTGTGTGTGTTTGTGTGGAGGGGGTTGTGGACGGTGTGTGGCAAGGTTTGGGTTTGTGGAGTAGCTGTGAGGTGTGTGTGTGTTTGGGTTTGTGTGAGTGGGGGGTTGTGGGAGGTGTGTGTGTGTGTTTGGGGTTTGTGTGTGAGTGGGGGGTTGTGGAGGTGTGTGTGTGTTTGGGTTTCTAGTATAAAGCTGAGTGTGTGTATTGTGGGCTGTGTGATAAAATGTGATGTGTGTGTGTTTGGGTTTCAGTGAGTGGGGGTTGTGGGAGGTGTGTGTTTGGGTTTGTGTGAGTGGGGGGTTGTGGAGGTGTGTGTCAAAGGAGTAAATGTATGTGTGTGTGTTTTGGGGAGCAATTACTTTGCAACTGAAATCCAAAGTACAACAA